>CAIGQQ010031697.1:3717290-3730526 GCA_903798035.1 Danio albolineatus
CATAATACATATTCCTTTTTTCATTTATTCATTCATTCATTTTCTTTTCGGCTTAGTCCCTTTATTAATCCGGGGTTGCCACAGCGGAATGAACCGCCAACTTATCCAGCATATGCTTTACGCAGCGGATGCCCTTCCAGGAAACCCACGCGACCTCGGGGAGAACATGCAAACTCCACACAGAAATGCCAACTGACCCAGCTGAGACTCGAACCAGCGACCTTCTTGCTGTGAGGCGATCGCACTACCTACTGTGCCACCGTGTCGCCTAGACATTAAGATTTTAATCTAAAATCGATTATTATTTTTGTTATTGTTTAGTGTCATTTTACCCAGTAATATCAAAAACACTGAGCTGCATCCAGGGTATATACTCTTAGGGCTCTAAAATCACCAGCCAAACACCCGGCGTGTGTCTCCATAAAAAAAAAAAAAAAAAAAGAGCTAGCGGACAGAAATATGAGCCCAAGCAATATCACAAGTGCGCCGTATACTGTTGTGATGGAGGACTGGTGTGGGCGTGAGTGAATCTGAACAGAAAAATGACAATGATAAACCAAAGCAGGTCGCAGAGACTCTGAAGCAGGGCCACTGAAGATCTTGAGACTTATCGAAAAACGTGATTGTGTTTGAAAAGGTCTCGGTCTGTCTGGAGGAATGAGAGTCGGTCGTGTTTCAGTGGGAGGGATACTTTATGGATGGAATCTTTCTCACTGACCATCAAAAACAAAAACTTATTCAAACGCACAAAACAAAAGACAAGACTGCAGTTAGTTAAACTATGAGGTCAATGAGGACATTATTAGCTCTTCTGTGATTATATTATATTATATTATATTATGTTGTGTCGTGTCGTGTCGTGTCGTGTCGTGTCGTGTCATGTCATATTATATTATATTATATTATATTATATTATATTATATTATATTATATTATATTATGTCATGTCATGTCATGTCATATTATCTTATGTTATGTTACGTTACGTTACGTTACGTTACGTCACGTCACATTATATTATATTAAATTATATTATATTATATTATATTATATTATATTATATTATATTATATTATGTTGTGTTTATGTTATTATATTACGTTACGTTACGTTACGTTACGTTACGTTACGTTACGTTACGTTACATTACATTACATTACATTACATTACATTACATTATATTATATTATATTATATTATATTATATTATATTATATTATATTATAAGATCTTATTTCTAATTTGGCCAGTGTACTATTTTAAAGGGTGTTTAACAGACCAAAGGGCATTTTCACAGTATTTCACCAATATATTTTAGACTTTATAATGAAAATATGGATGGAAAAATTATTTATTTTATTTTATGGACAATAATATTAGCCCCTTCATTCATTCATTCATTCATTTATTTACTTATTTATTTATTTATTTATTTATAGTTTGTTATTTTAATATAGTTTGTTATGAAATATTATTTTTATATAATAATTAAATTCTTTAATATAGTTTATTATGAAATCAATTTTAATTATTATAGTTTAGGTGGAATAAAAACAGTTTCTTTTTTTATTATTATATTAGCAGTTTTTAATTTAACATTGTTAGCCACTTTAAAAAAAAGAAAGTATATATATAATAAATAATATATATAAAAAAAAAAATAAATATATATATATATATATATATATATATATATATATATATATATATACATATATATATATATATGCTCACTATGGACAATTCAGCTTACTCTATTTACCTATAGCGCATGTCTTTGGACTGTGGGGGAAACCGGAGCCCCCGGAGAAAACCCACACAAACACAGGGAGAAATTGCCAAGGCTCAAACAAGCGACTTTCCTGCTGTGAGGCGATCATGCTACCCATTGCGTCACTGTGAGGCACATATTTATATATATAATCTTTTATTTATTATTTATTTATTTGTTTATTTGTTTGTTTTTATTATTATAGTTTAATGTTGGAATAAATTATTATTAGTTTGGTGTTGAATAAAAGCAGTTTTTATTATTATTAGTTTTGGTCAATGTCATTAGCTCCTATAATAAATTTACATTAGATGTCATTATTTTCATTAAATGTTATTATTAAAGTATTATTTGTAGTTTGGCCAGATTAAAAAAATGCTTTTAAAATGCATATAGTGCTCGGCATAAATAAATACACTCCCTTTTAAAAATAAATATTTTTATCTGTTTCTCAGTGACAAATATTTTTGATAAAAAAAATTAAATAATAAATATTAAAATGATTTTTTTTTAAATTAAACATTAAACTAAGAGTTTGGTCAACATCTTCAGGAAGATAATACTTGACATACAAATGAGTTATTGCAAAACAAAAACATATATTTTTTTCATGAACACATTAATTTGAGTTTACTAATTTTTGGACTGTGATTTATTTATTGAAATTATTGTTTTGTTGTATAATTAACCCAATTTCACACTTTCAAAAACAAAATCAGCCTTTACCTTTATCTGTTACCCAGCATGCACCATGATGTCGAAACAACATCAAACAAACACACGTCAAGATTTGATTCGACTTGACATCTAACATCCATTATTCATTTTCCTTCAGCTTACCCCCTTTGTTTATCAGAGGTCGCCACAGCGGAATGAACCACCAACTATTCCAGCTTATTTTTTATGCAGCGGATGCCCTTCCAGACGCAACCCAGTACTGGGAAACACCCATACACACTCATTCACACACACACACTCATGCACTAATGCCAATTTCATTCATTCATTCATTTTCTTTTCGGCTTAGTCCCTTTATTAATCAGGGGTTGCCACAGCGGAATGAACCGCCAACTTATCCAGGATTTGTTTTACGCAGCGGACTAATGCTAATTTAGTTTATTCAATTCACCTATAGCACATGTGTTTGGACTGTGGGGCTAAAATGTGGAGATCATGCAAACTCCACACAGAAATGCCAACTGGCCCATGCTGGGACTCAAACCAGCAACCTTCTTGCTGTGAGGCGACAGTCTTAAAGGGGAAATGAAGCACTCAGTCAAGTTTATATTATTTTGTACATTGGATTCCCCTATAATGAAAAAATATTTTAAAAACTCGATTAATGTAACCATTTAGAAGAAAACAGCATGTTTAACTCTAGATTTTAGACCTAGGGCGCCGCCATCTTGGAATGTCGTTGTGTCTGACGTCACGGGGTTGGTTCCGTTCTCTCAGGCGTACAGATACAGTGGAAGTAAAGGAGACTGTAAAGCCTAATTTAACCCAATGCGTGAAGTTGTGGACGTGGAGCTGCTGCAAATACAAGCATCACATGTGTGTCTAATATAAAAGCACATATATTTATTATATTTTTATTTTTCCCCCTTTTAATTACCGATCATTTGATGCGCTTTGATTCACTCTCTGTATTACGACTGACTGCCTGTCTGGGTTTCAACCATGATTGTAACAGACTGAACACGGACTGAACAGCCTCATTTAACCCAATGCATGAAGTTGTGGGCGTATCGCAGAGCTGGTGCAAACACAAGTATTTAAGTGTCTTAAGTTGTGTATTTTTCTTTTGCTAATACCTTGCGTTTGATGCGCTTTGGTCCACTCTCTCTCACGCTGGTGCAGTGCTGTCTGATGAGGGATTTACATTCAGACTAATCATTAAAATCACACGACTTCACACTTTACTAAGTCACGTCTGTGTGGATAATGTCAACATATTTCCTTTTAAAGTCGATCTCTCAACATGTATGAAGGATAAAAACCCGCGATGTGAAAAACTCGCCGATCTTAGTTTAGGTTGAACGCGAAAAAAGGTGTAAAAGTCCTCACCCCCATTACATCACCACTGGACCTGGTTGAAACATCACTGACGCAATGTGGGCGGGTACTTTCACTTTTCACCGCTACAGCCCCTCGCCCTCACCTCTTTTCGTGTTCGGTGTTTCTTATGACAATCAATGATTCTAATCTGATTAATAAAGCTACGATTTTCTGCATGGACACACCGTGAAACTCAGTACAACTGTCAATCTGTCATTTAACACTAGCCTGCATGTTAAATCAAACCGTGGAGCATTAACGTGTGATGAACGCAACATATCAGCAAAAACATCATTCAAGGCTGCATCTTTGCACCGTTTCACAATTGATTTCATCGACAGACGCAGAACGAGCGAAGTGGCCAAACATTTTTCATGCATAGTAAAGCTGGAAGCACTTTACACTCATAAACTGGTTAAATGCGCATTAGAGGTCAGATTTTATTATCAAGGCATTAACAAACCCACACAAACATATCTCTTCAACAGAGCTGAGTGCGTTGTGTTCCTGTGGATTTTGCTCTGGTTTCCCGCACTTCCCAAACACATATTGGTGAATTAGATGAACTAAATTGGCCATAGTGTGTGTGTTTGTGTGAATGAGAGGGTTTTTTTCAGTTCTGGGTTGCGGCTATAGGGGCATCCGCTGTTTAAAACATATGTCGGAATAGTTGTTGGTTCATTCTGCTGTGATAAATAAAGGGACTAAGCTGAAAAATAATGAATGAATGTTTTTGAAGTGATGATTAAGAGAGCAGGGACATCTTTCACAGTATTTACTATGGGTTTTATTTTTTTTCTGGATAAAGGCTTATTTATTGTAGAATTTATAATACAAATATGAAGGTGATATGAAATATGGGTGGAATAAAAGCAGTTTTTTTATTATTATTTATTATGGTCAATATTATTAGCCTCTTTAAGAATGATTTATTTTACTTGTTTGTTTGTTTTTATTATTATAGTTTAATTCTGGAATAAATTCTTAATATCGTTTGGGTAGAATAAAAGCGTTTTTAAATTTGTTTATTATTTTAGCATTATTTTAGCGTTTAGGATTTATCATCAGTAGCCGCTTTAAGAAATATATTTTATTTATTTATTTATTTATTTATTTATTTATTTATTTATTTATTTATTTATTTATTTATTTATTTATTTATTTATTTATCTATGTATCTATTTATTTATCTATGTATCTATTTATTTATTTATTATTAGTTTATTTGTGACATAAATTATATTATTTTGGCTGGAAAAACAGTTCTTTATTAATTTTTATAGTCGATATTAATAGCCCTGTTAAGGAATTATTTATTTATTAATTATTCATTTGTTTGTTTGTATATTAATCTATTTCATTATTATAGCTTATTGGTGAAATAAATTATTTCTATTTATGCTTAATAATTAGGCTTAAAAAAATCAGTTTTTATTTATTTTCTATGGTCGATATTATAAGGCTCCTTAACCAATAAATAGTTTACTTTTCAGTTATTTGTTTGTTTTTACTGTTATAATTCATTCATTCATTTTCTTTTCGGCTTAGTCCCTTTATTAATCTGGGATCGCCACAGCGGAATGAACCACCAACTTATCCAGCATTTGTTTTACGCAGAGGATGCCCTTCCAGCCGCAACCCATCTCTGGGAAACATCCATACATTCTCATTCACACACATACACAAGCAGTTTTTTTTTTTTTTTCAGTATTAATAAACATGAATCAATATCAGACTTTCTAACAAATAATGTATTTGTTTTTCATTTATTTTTATTTATTTATTTATTTATTACTATACCTTTTTATTACTATAGTGTATTGGTGGAATAAATTCTTATTATTTATGGGCCTAATAAATTCAGTTTTTAATTATTTTTTATGGTCAATATTATAAGCCTCTTTAACCAATAATTTATTTATTTTTCAGATATTTTTTTTATTATTTACTTATTAATTATTTGTTTGTTTGTTTGTTTGTGTATTTATGATCTATTTCATTATTATAGTTTACTGGTGAAATAAATTATTATTATTTATGCTTAATAATTAGGCTTAAAAAATCAGTTTTTATTTATTTTCTATGGTCAATATTATAAGGCTCCTTAACCAATAAATAATTTATTTTTCAGTTATTTATTTATTTGTTTGTTTTTACTGTTATAATTTATCTGTGTAATTAACAAATTAACAAAATTAACAAAAGCCGTTTTTTTTATTTATTTTCAATATTAATCAACATTAATCAATATTATAAGCCTTTTTAACCAATAATTTATTTATTTTTCAGATATTATTATTATTTATTTATTTAATCATTCATTTATTTATTTAGTTTTACTGTTATCATTTATTTGTATAATTTATTTACTGTTATTATTTATTTTTATTCGAAAAATATTTAGTCAAATATTATGTGCTCTCATCATGGCAAAGATAAAAGAAGTAAGTTATTAGGAATTAGCTAACAAAACTATTATTTTAAAAAAAGGTAATATTTTAAAAAAAGTATTTTAATACAACCATCGTCATGATGAAATGTGAATAAATAATGGCATTCCTGCATGAGCTTTCTCTTTAAAGTCCAGCTCAGTATCATACAGAGTTCACAAATTGATATTCAAATGCTGTTGCGACTTCAGCCATCAATCTACGGATGACAGTCAACACCCTGTTAGAGCTCAGTTCTCCAGAGCCGTTGACCTTGTGAGAGTACGGCGTGTATGTTGGCTAGCAAATTACCACCAAAACCACAAGCAAATTCACCATCATTTCCATCTTACAGTAAATTATCGAATGTAAAACCACGAGATCAGCATCTGCAGGCAGAATCATTCCTGTAATGCTCTTCGAACTCTAATACAACTATAAAAAAAATGAAGACACAGTTAACGTCAGAATTATTAGCCCTCCTGTATATTTTACCCCCAATTTCTGTTTAACAGCTTCTCGCAACAAAGGCTCATTCTGAAAACGTAGTCCCACGTATGTTTCTGGAGACCGCACATTATGTAGCCAGAGGTACATATGGCTGCATTTCATTTTTTAACGAACGCTACGGGGCAGTATGACACAGTTCCTTTTCGTGCTAACCAGCTGACCACTTACCTCCATGTGGACGACTTTTCCGCTGCGATCACTTTGTCCCGTTAGCTCGCCATGTCCGTCGGTGGACTTGAGATGCAGAGAGGAGTTGACCACGATGACAGGGTTCGAGTTCGGTGCACTCTCAGAAAAAAAGGTACACGATGGTACAAATAACGTTCCTTGAGAAACAGTTTTGTACCTTTGTAAAAATTGTACCTTATTTGGTACTGAAAAGACCTCCTATGATACTGTTCTGTGCCTTTTATGGTACAACTAAAATGAAGGTACACAATTGTTCCCAAGGTACAAAAGTGGCAAACAACTCCTTCTTTATTAAATATATGAAAATAAATATGACTGGAAAGGCAAAGTGATTTTTATGAACAATTTCCATATTAAAACAAGAATGATCATTTAAAAGTGTTTAAAGATACTTATAAACATACATTTTTAGTTCTATAAAACAATAATACAAAACAACTGGTAAAACATAAAACTAGAGGTATTGTAAACTAAACATTTAAGGCATTTTAATAAATGTTTGGTAAGCATTTTTGACACTGTTAAGATACAAAGTGTCTTGTCACTGTGGTGGTACCTTTCACAAAGTATACAATATTGTATCTGCGGGTTTTTAAAAACAAAGGTACATTTTGGTTTCCCATGGTACAAATCATGACCTTAAAAGGTACAAATTTGTTTCTTTTCTTAAGGTACAATTCTGTCCCATAAAAAGGTGCTGCCCCAGTGACAAGGGCTTGTAACTTCTTTGGTACAACATTGTACCATTTTTTCTGAGAGTGTGAAGAGCGGTTCCAGAAAGCAGGTAAGACAAAAACAGAATCCAATAAATAAAATAAACCATTAAATAACAGGGTGAAAATGTGGTCAAATCTGAAAACTTGGTAAAAATGAGACAAGAGCTTTTCTTTTTTTTTAAGTGAAGTTTATTCATAAACAAATTTCGAGAGGATCACGTGCTTATGATTGTTCTCAGCTGTTACAGCTTCAGCTAATGACCGATTATCCAATCGTATGATTCCTAACTCTCTATAAATAACCAAAGTTTTCTTATCTCAACATCTTCGTCTTGAAGAACCCCCCCCACCCATCCCCTTCTACTTTCCCTTCTTTCACATGGGCGACACGGCGGCCCAGTGACTAGCACTGTGGCCTCACAGCAAGAATGCCTCTGGTTAAGTCCCTACTAAATCAGGTGGCATTTCTGTGCGGAGTTTCGCTTGTTCTCCCCGTGCTCGCGTGGGTTTTCCCCGGGCACTCCGGTTTCCTCCCACGGTCCAAATAACAAGCACTAAGTTACTTGAAAGCACAATTGATATTATAGCCAAGCTCTTAACGAATACACCTCTCCTCAGTTCACCACTAGCTGGAAATAAGCCGAGGGGGAGTTCATCGAGATCTACCTGAGCTCAAACTCTCCTCTCGCCCTGCAAACGGGAGGGAGCCCAGGGCTCGAGGATCTTATGAGCTCAGGGCTCTCTCCCGGGACAGCATGCCAAACAAGATTTATTATCAATCATCAGCTAAGTGTGAACTCTTGAAACTGCTTTTGAAAATTGTTGGTTGGGTTTAGGGAAGTGTGTGGGTGGGTCAATCGATAAAATTGTTTTGGTATAGGGAAGGAGGAGAGTGGGTCAGTCGATTGGTCGGTCAGTCAGTCAGTTATTCGGAGTGCTTTCACACCTGCCCAAATGAACCACACCAAGAGGGAAAACGAACTCTAGTGCGATTCAACTGAACTAAATAAGGCAGGTGTGAATGTAACAGTCACACTCGGGTGCGCACCAAAAGCGGACCAAAAAAGCCTACTGATATGGCAGCAAATCAATGCCAAAATTAATCGAGAACACTTTCTCAAAAACACAACCAAAGTCGTTGCCATCTAAAATAACAGAATATAACATTAATTCAACACCTGTAATCAGGCGGATCACTGAACTGTAACTTTTGAAAATGAATATGCATGCATGCATAAATAAATAATAGTTACTAAATGATAGACTGACAATTATGCGATATACCTGCTGATATATAGCAAAACAATGGAAACATTCACATCCACTTACTAACATTGCTGGATTTGAGCCCTTTAACTGATACTTTAAGTGTTTGGTTAACCTTTAAAACAAACAGATTTCAGAAACACAATTTAACAATAAAAATAAAAATAAAATAAAATATTGGATATTGAATATAAAACAAAATTAAATATTGAAATAAAAAAATTATTAAAATAAAGAAATTGAAAAATAAAAGAAAAAATAGAATAAAAAAAATAAACATTAAAAATTACATTTAAATAAAATTTAATAAAACAGGATGAAGTAGAATTTAAAAAAAGTTTTTTTTTAATTAAATTAAATAGAAATTTTAATTAAATTCAATTTGAATAAAATATAAATTACATTTAAATAAAATGAAATAGAAGTAAAATAAAAGTAAAATAGAATTATAAAAAATACAATTAAAAATAAATTAGAATAAAAGTAAAAGATAATTTTAAATAAAATAAAAGTGGCGCAGTAGGTAGTGCTGTCGCATCACAGAAAGAAGGTCGCTGGTTCGAGCCTCGGCTGGGTCAGTTGGCGTTTCTGTGTGGAGTTTGCATGTTCTCCCCGAGGTCGCGTGGGTTTCCTCCGGGTGCTCCGGTTTTCCCCACAAGTCCAAAGATATGCAGTACAGGTGAATTGGGTAAGCTAAATTGCCCTCAGTGTATGTGTGTGAATGAGTGTGTATGGATGTTTCCCAGAGATGGGTTGGGGCTGGAAGGGCATCTGCTGCGTGAAACAAATACTGGATAAGTTGGCGGATCATTCCGCTGTGGCGACCCCGGATTTATAAAGGGACTAAGCCGAAAAGAAAATGAATGAATGAATAAAATGGAATAGAAATAAAATAAAAGTAGAATAGATAGATAAATATTTAAATAAAATATAATAATATAGAATAAAATATTAAAATTATTAAATTAAAATAAAATAAATAAAACTCACAAAACATTTTTTATTCATATTTAATTTTATTTATAAATTAATTAAAAATTTTATTTAATTTATTTAAATAGAAATTGAAATGAAACTTAATAAAAAATATGCAAATTACTTCTACTTTTTAAATAAGTTACTTATTACCTCTTTTAATAAAAAGAATAGAAATAAAATAAAATAGAATCTGAAAGTGGAGGGCCTAGACCAATTCTATTACACATTTTAATTGTAAACCAGTTTTTTTTTTTTTTTTTACTTGTGAAACATTAAATACCTGAAATATTTCTGAACATATATCTTGTAAAATATCTAGTCAAATATGATGTACTGTCATCAGGGCAAAGATAAAAGAAATTAGTTATTAGAAATAAGTTATTAAAACCATTATATTTAAAAATGTGTTGAAAAGTGTTGAAAAGTGAAAACAATGTCAAATAATTCAAATTTAACAGGCTAATAATTCTGCATTTGTAACTGCTAGCCTATATACTCTCAAAAAAATAAAAAAGCGAGTTTAATATTTTATATATTTAATTAAAAAATAAATTTGAATAAAAGTAGAATAGAATTTTAAAAATGAAAGTAAAATATGAAGCAGAATAAAATAGAATTGAAATTAAAATAAAATACATTAAAATGCAAATTAAATTAAATAAATATGAATTTAAATGAAATTGAATTAGAATAAAATTTAAATTACATTAAATAAAATGGAATAGAAATAAAATAAAAGAAGAATAGAATTAAACAGACAGACAGACAGACAGACAGACAGACAGACAGACAGACAGACAGACAGACAGACAGACAGACAGACAGACAGACAGACAGACAGACAGATAGATAGACAGATAGATAGATAGATAGATAGATAGATAGATAGATAGATAGATAGATAGACAGACAGACTGACGGATTGAAAAAAGTAGATTAGAATAAAATAAATAAAATAAAAAAAACATTTAAATAAAATATAATAATGTAGAATTAAAATTATTAAATTATATATATAAATATACATTTAATTACATTTATTTAAATATATATATATAAATTACTTATACTTCTTTTTTAAATAAATTACGAATTACTTCTGGTAATATGGGCGCCACGGTGGCGTAGTGAGTAGCACGTTCGCCTCACAGCAAGAAGGTCGCTGGTTCGAGCCCCGGCTGGGTCAGTTGGCATTTCTGTGTGGAGTTTGCATGTTCTCCCCGTGGTTGCGTGGGTTTCCTCCGGGTGCTCCGGTTTCCCCCACAGACCAAAGACATGTGGTATAGGTGAATTGGGTAGGCTAAATTGCCCTCAGTGTATGTGTGTAAATGAGTGTGTATGGATGTTTCTCAGAGATGGGTTGCAGCTGGAAGGGCATCCGCTGCGTAAAAAATATGCTGGATAAGTTGGCAGTTGATTCCGCTGTGGCGACCCTGGATTAATAAAGGGACTAAGCTGACAAAAAAATGAATGAATGAAAATGGAATAGAAATAAAATAAAAGTAGAATAGAATTAAATAGACAGATAGATAGATAGATAGATAGATAGATAGATAGACAGAGAGACAGACAAACAGACAGATATAATGAAAAAGTAGATTAGAATAAAATAAAAAAACATTTAAATAAAATATAAAAATATAGAATAAAAAAATTTAAATTATATATGTAAATATACATTTAATTAACTTTATTTAATTAAAAATTAAAATATAATTTAATATATTTATATTTAAAAATTTATATATAAATTACTTATACTTCTTTTTAAATAAATTACATATATAATAATAACAAAAATAATACAAATATTCTGAACATATATATATGAATATTCTGAGTATATTTCTGAACATATATCTTGTAAAATATCTAGTCAAATATCATGTAGCCTACTGTCATCTTGGCAAAGATAAAAGTAATCAGTTATTAGAAATAAGTTATTAAAGCTATTATGTTTAAAAATGTGTTGAAAAGTGTTGAAAAGGGAAAACAATATTAAATAATCAAATTTAACAGGCTAATAATTCTGCATTAGTAACTGCTAGCCTATATCTTCTCAAAAAAAATAAAAAAGCAAGTTTAATATTTTATTTATGAAGTCAGATGGAGGCACAAACAAACATGTAGTGAGCACTGCGCAGCATGCACTGACCCAATAGATCAAGTGTGTTTTTTCCACACACTTCTCTGCGAAGTTTCCCCACGCAAATCACCTCTCCCTGTAGAGAACATAAAGCACTAATGTGCGCGTCCACGCAAACACCTTTTCCTCCAGTACTGCAGTGCACAGAGCGTGCTATAAATCACCTTATATTATCATAGCGCTCTAGTAGACCCCACCCCCGCGCGGTACCGATTGGCCGCACGTTCTCCACAAAACCCCGCCCTCTTCGCTGATTGGTGGAAGCGATTCTCCTTGAGCTGTCAATCAGCAGCTTCTTTCGTGCTCCGCTCTGAAGCGATGCACAGTGATTCTGATTCACTGAACACACAACATCCCACCAAACCATCTTCTCTGGTATTCTGGATGCCCTTGTGTTTAATATATGCATTTTAACAAATAAATAAATCCAAAGAAGGAACATATTGTACATTTTTTCCGTTTTGCGCAAGGATTAATTTACCCACCGTCCTGCTTGTGTTTGGTCTCCTTGCAAAGGGTCACTCTTGGGAAAAATCGACCCAATCTTGTGGCACTCCTGACACACTTGGAAGATTTGTGGACTGCGGAGGTTTGGTGAATTGGGACACACGGACGGACAACTGCGGGTTTTTATGCGTGACTGAAGACCACAAACACGGACTGTTGCTGCAAGAACTGACGGAGAAATAACAAACAATCAACTCAAAACATGAGCTGCGCAATGTTGCGACACGCGCTCGCTTTGCTCCTGGCGTTGCTCTGGAAAGGTAAGTTGCATTTTCTTCTGTTTCTCACTCGCTGCTTGCTTCATTCTTTTGCTGGGACCTGGAGTGAATACTAATGCGGCTCCGGGGGTCTACCTGCCAATGAATCATGTGCGTGTGTGTGTGTGTGTGTGTGTGTGTGTGTGTGTGTGTGATCAAATCATAGAGACAAGTGCGCTCCACAACACACGAGTTCTGCATATCAACACTTTGAGGGGGAAAACATCAATATGGTTTTCCTCGCTTCGGTCTGTGTGTGTAACAAGTCAGTGGATGCCTTCACAGATACTGACACCTACGATGTTGTTGTTGTATGTGTGTGTGTTTTAAATGAGGGACATCAATGATGATATAATAGCCAACATGCAAAACTGATGTTCAAAACAAATATATATATATATATATATAT
>CAIGQQ010031697.1:3794744-3815721 GCA_903798035.1 Danio albolineatus
TGTGTGTGTGTGTGTGTGTGTGTGTGTGTGTGTGTGTGTGTGTGTGTTACGGGCAAAGCTCCAAAACCGCACAGACTGAACCACACAAGCATGTTTCATTCGGAAAAGAAAGTAAATTTCATTAACCACAAATATCTCGCTCGCCCCAAACAGCACATAATGCGACGGAATTCATTAAAGATATTAATTAAAACGCTGGGAAAAATTGACTTTTTGGTTAATGATATTCAAATTGAAAACGGAGGGGAGTTGATATGCAATTCGCACGCATCTTATGGCTCAGAGACGGCAGTGGAAAAAAGCTAAACGCCGCCGTCGCCTTCGCATACTCTCGTTTTTCGGGCGTCAACTTGTCATGTTTAGTAGGAACTTCATCGGTGCCTGTTGATAAAGAACACAACGCTCTGACAGAGAAATATCCCCCAACACCAAATTAGTGGCACATCCTTGGGCGATAACACACTGCCATCTGACTGCCAAGCAAATTAGGGTAATACAGGCGCTCAATCACGTCGTGAGATCTCCTCCTTTCTCACAATTAAGGAAAATGTCACAGCGTCGCCCCCAAACAAATTCCAGCGCGTCGCTAATGGAAAATCACACCGGTGCACCGGCTGAAATCTGATCCTGATTAGCCAAATTCCCTGATTCACAATAACAAGAGGAGCACGTCTTTTAACAGGTTTTCACACACTAATCCTTCAAACCGGAGACTGCGGTGTTTCATTGAGACTGTGTTGTACAGGTTGATGATGAAAAGTAATAGATATCAGCAATTTATAAAGTGTTTAGTCATAGTATTATTTAATAAAATGCAGGACTTGTTTATTAATGCCGTGTTCAAATGTGCATCGAAAGGCTGAGGCATTGTGGATGAAGATAATGTAAACAGTTGAAGATGAAATTATTGTATATATATATATATATATATATATATATATATATATATATATATATTCAGAGTGATTTTATTAAACAATGTTTTTTACTAACTAATTGAATTTGCCTTTGTGTTGATGACAGCCAGTGTGTAAAGTAACTAATTACAAATACTCTGCACTACTGTAATTGAGTAGTTTTTCTCAGGAATTGTAGTTTACTGAGTCGTTTTATAAATGTGTGCTTTTACTTTCCCTTGAGTACATGTTTAGTGCAGTATCGGTGCTTTTACTCCACTACTTTCCTTCAACCTGCAGTCACTACTTTATTTCTTTCTTGTCTATGGTCATTGTCTAAAGTAGAAAGATCAGTCCTGTGATTCCTGTCCAATTAAATCACACATAGAAAGTAAATCACATCATACTGAACAACCTCAAGACATGGGCGCTTTATAAATGCAGCAAACCTTTGGGAAACATTAGAAATGTCCAAGAAGATGTTCAAAATCTGCACACGCAATGATCCAGAGACTGTTTATAGACTGCATGTCACTGAAAATGATGGATGTCGACTGTATGAGGACTGAAATCACCAAACAGCCTTAAACAATCACTAAATGGAACATATGAAGAATGGAAGGAAGGGCAAAATAAAAGGAAGGACCGAACAATGAATAGCAGGAAAGACGGAAGAACCAAATAAATGAAGGAAGGATTCAAGGACAGACTGAACAAACTAAGGAAGGAAAAAAGGAACAAACGAACGAATGAACAAATGACCTAATGAAGGAAGGAGCAAAATTCTGAAAGAAAAAATGAGTGAACAAATTAAGCGAGGAAAGAAGGAAGGACCAAACGAATGAAGGAAGAATTCAAGAAAGGAATGAACAAACTAAGGAAGGAAGGAATGAACAAATGAATGAACAAAAGGACCTAATGTAGGAAGGAACAAAAATATGAACGAACGAACGAGTGAACGAAGGAAGGAGGGAACAAACGAATGAATGAAGAATTCAAGAAAGGACTGAACAAACTAAGGAAGGAAGGAACAAACAAATGAATAAACAAAAGGACCTAATGTAGGAAGGAACAAAAATATGAACGAACGAACGAGTGAATGAAGGAAGGAGGGAACAAACGAATGAAGGAAGGAAGGAGAGAACAAACAAATGATTGAAGGAAGGTTGGAAGGAAGGAACGAACGAAAATAGGAAGATCTCTAAATATACTACATGCTGTTTGTGCAGGGATGTGTAAACGTAACATTCTGTAAACGCATCCATTTTTCTACAGTGTAATACTCAGTACTCACTACTCTTCAGTACTTTAGAAAGGTCTAATTTTTACTCATACTTTGAGTAATATTTACTACAGATACTTTTCCTCTACTTGCACTACATTTTTGGGCAAGTAATGATACTTTTACTGGAGTATGATTCTTCAGTACTCTTTCCACCACTGTATATATATATATATATATATATATATATATATATCTGTGTGTACATGTATCTGAGTTTTGTTTTACTCTATTCGTTTACACATTTGTTTTGGTGGTTTGGCTGTATTTGTTTAACCATTTTAGGCCACTACAGCCAATTTAGTTAATTCATTTCACCTATAGCGCATGTGTTTGGACTGTGGGGGAAACTGCAGCACTGAGGAAACTCACACCAAAATAAGCAGAACATGCAAACTCCACACAGAAATGCCAACTGGCCCAGCCAGGACTCAAACCAGCAACCCTCTTGCTGTAAGGCGACAAGTGCTAACCATTGAGCCACCGTGCTACTATAACCAAGCCACATAAAACAAAATGTGAGGGTGGAAATGACAGCATTAGCATTTTTCTGACCTATTTGTTCAATATCATCTGATTGCTAGAAAACCCATCTGCGTCTCCACAGCTGGAATATCCAATAATAAATGTCCCCAGTAAAAAAAAAAGAAGATGAATTTCGAAAGTCTTCACTTGTGAATAATATCGCAGCAGGCCTTCTGGAAGGTAACAATGCTGTATATGTGGATGCGGTGATTTACATGTTTGTTGTCCGCACATATAATGGTGTGGCGCTGATAAGATTCTGATCTCTCAGTAACCTCAAATTGAGACTTTTTTCCAAGGAGCAAGCCATGGAGATAAGGGCCGTGTTTTCATGAGCGAGGCATAGCCGAGCTAACAACCACTCATTACCAAGGTAATACGAAGAAGCACCTGCTTATTAGTGGCTCGTCTTGCTGGAATGACGTTTTAACGAGAGAAGAGCAGCATTACAGGCATTCTGCTGGATCCTGACAGTAGTGTTCAGGACATTACACACACACACACTTTTACACACACTAGCACACACTCCAATGTTTATGTTCACGGTCTAAACGAAGGAGCTCTATATGTCAAAACTGAGCTGCAATGAGGGAAATCAGGACTGTTAATCATTTTTCTCACAAAACATATTTCTAAAGGTGCTGTTGAGTTGAAAATTTCACCAGATGTTGGTAACAACCAAAGAAATCCATATATGCAAAGAAAACAATATTAGTTTACAAATTAAGTTATGTGTAATTAAATAAAAAATGACACTGGGAAAAAGTATTAAATACATGAAGAAAGGGAGGTGTAGAAAGGCAGTGAAAGCCATCGCCAAAAAAAGCCCTTTTTGAGCACGGAGATCAAAATACTCCTCTCAAAGTCCCTCAAAAGAGACTGATTCTTTTTAACAGCGAACATTGGGCTCACTGAATCATTCATTAAAATGATTCTTTCAATATCATTGAATCTGTGACTCAACTGATTTGTTCAAAGACTGATTCATTCTGCTTACACTAGAGAAAACAGCAATATTTTGTCTTAACTTACTCAGCATAGTAAAAATCTTTCCTATTACTGCACTGGTTTTGGTCTATAAGGGATAAATAAATATGACACTTAAATAGCTAGTAGGTGGAGACAGATATTCAAATGATTCATTCAAAACTACTGGTTCATCAGAAAACATGTAATATTTTGTCTAAATGTGACTCTCTCAACATTATCTTAATGCAGAGGGTTAAAGATATTCTTATTAATCTTTAAATAATAACTGTCAGCACAGAGATCAAAATATTTCTTAAACTGCCTCAAAAGAGACTGATTCTTTGTGACAGCGAACACTTCGCTCACTGAATCATTGATTCAAATGATTCATTCAATACAGCTGAATCATTCATTCATTTTCTTGTCGGCTTAGTCCCTTTATTAATCTGGGGTCGCCACAGCAGAATGAACCGCCAACTTATCCAGCATTGTTTTACACAGCGGATGCCCTTCCATCTGCAACCCATCTCTGGGACACATCCATACACACTCATTCACACACATACACTACGGACAATTTAGCCTACCCAATTCACCTGTACCACATGTCTTTGGACTTGTGGGGGAAACCGGAGCACCTGGAGGAAACCCACGCAACCACGGGGAGAACATGCAAACTCCACACAGAAATGCCAACTGACCCAGCCGCGGCTCGAACCAGCAACCTTCTTGCTGTGAGGTGAACGTGCTACTCACTACACCACCGTGGCGCCCACAGCTGAATCATTTTAACAGAATTTAATGAATGTATCATTAAATCTTTGAGTGAATGGATTCGTTTAAAGACTGATTCATTCTGTTTAAACTCGCAAAAATAAAGCAAAACATGCAACATTTTGTTCTTTCTAACAGCGAACACTGTTCACTGAATCATTGAATCAAATGATTCATTCAATTCAGCTCAATAAAATTTCACCAAGACAATAAATCCAAAACACAGCCAAGGAAACTCTCAAATGCTGTCAGAGAAAGAAAATCAAGCTGTAGAATGGCCCAGCCAGTTACCTGACCTGAATCCAATAGAGAATACAAAATAAAGCTCAAATTTGATAGGCGAGGCTCACAGAATCATCAAGATTTTGACACTCTGTAGAAATCTGTGAACAACTCTTACCTGAGCAGTGCATGTGACTTCATTCTCCATATGAGAGGCGTTTTAAGCTCCTCTCAAAGTCCCTCAAAAGAGACTGAATCTTTTTAACAGCGAACACTGTGCTCACTGAATCATTCATTTAAATGATTCATTCAATACAGCTCAATCATTTAACAGAATTTTACGGATGTATCATTGAATGTGTGACTCAACTGATTTGCCCTAAGACTGATTCATTCTGTTTTCACTGGAGAAAACAGAGCAATACATGCTATATTTTGTCTAAACTCACTCAACACAGTGAAAATCTTTCTTACTACTGCACTAGATTTGGTCTATAAGGGATAAATAAATATGACACTTAAATGGCCTGTAGGTGGTGACATGTATTGAAATGATTCATCAAAAAACATGTAATATTTTGTCTAAATATAACTCTCTCAACATTATCTTAATGCAGAGGGTTAAAGATATTCTTATTAATCTTTAAATAATAACTTTCAGCACAGAGATCAAAATATTCCTCAAACTGCCTTAAGAGACTGATTCTTTCTAACAGCGAACACTTCGCTCACTGAATCATTGATTCAAATGATTCATGTAATACAGCTGAATCATTTAACATAATTTTATGAATGTATCATTCAATCTTTGACTCAATTGATTAGTTCAAAGACTGATTCATTCTGTTTACACTCGCAAAAAGAAAGTAAAACATGCAATCTTTTGTTCTTTCTAACAGCGAACACTTGCTCACTGAATCATTGATTCAAATGATTCATTCAATACAGCTCAATAACATTTCACCAAGACAATGATCCAAAACACAGCAAAGCAAACTCTCAAATGCTGTCAGAGAAAGAAAATCAAGCTGTAGAATGGCCCAGCCAGTTACCTGACCTGAATCCAATAGAGAATACAAAATAAAGCTCAAATTTGATAGACGAGACTCACAGAACAATCAAGATTTTGACACTCTGTTGAATTCTGAGAAAAACTCACACCTGAGCAATGCATGTGACTTCATTCTCCATATTAAAGTTGTCTTTAAGCTGCCATAGCCAAAAAAAAAGCCTTTTATTTAAAGTATTAAATACATTTCAGTGGTTCAGCACTTTGTCCTTGTGTCGTTCCATTGTTATTACACATAACTCTTTAATCAGATTTGTTTGTTTTGTTTTATTTTTATGTTTGTATTGTTGGTGCTTTACCAAACTTATTTAATTCCATCCATGTCCAATTCCAAAAAAAAAACATGACATGCTGAATATTCCCCCCCCAGCTGTATATACACAAGTCAATGGTTACAGGTTTTCATGTTACAGTACATCAGAATCTCCGTCATTTGCAGAATGCCGTCCTACACACAGCCCTAATCGCGCGCAATGATTAGTCTTCTAGATCAGTCCATCTCGCGTTTGTTTATTGTTGGTCTTTGCCACTTTCCAGCACCTCCTGCCTCCGCGCTCGCCATCTGTCCCTCCTGTACATCAGTTTGTGTTTACAACACCTCTCTCCGTCTCACGTTCCCGTCCGATGTGTGTCACAAAAATCGCTTCTATTTGCTCCCATATTGTTCATCCCTTTCATTCGCTTCCAGTAGCTTTGCACCTTTCCATTTCTTCAGAGACACTCGAGGGGAGCAGCTGTTGAAATATTTATTGATCCGTGTGTTTCTTTTTCTCCCTCTCTGCTTTATTTATTTTCCCTCTGTCTCTCTTGCCCTCCTCCAAAGCAAAGCAACAAGGTTCAGCTGTCAGAAACGGAGCAGCGACTCAAATCTTCCACACGAATCCCTTATTTAGCATGTTGGGCTCTCTGGTTTCACAGCAGAGGGCGAACGCTGGATGCTGATGCAACAGTACGAGGTGTCTGACAGAAGCCCGAGGCTCCTTCACGCCAAAACAATCACTTTCTTAATCAGGTTTTGTCTTGGTCTCGAGCACGGAGATCAAAATACTCCCTCTCAAAGTCCCTCAAAAGAGACTGATTCTTTTTAACAGCGAACACTGTGCTTGCTGAATCATTGATTCAAATGATTCTTTCAACACAGCTGTATCATTTAACAGAATCATATGAACGTATCATTAAATCTGTGACTCAAGTGATTCGTTCAAAGACTGATTCATTCTGTTTTCACTCACGAAAAAAGAAGAGAAAATGCAATATTTTGTCTAACCTCACTCTTCTTGCACAGGGTTAAAAATGCTTCACATTAAATCACTAAATAATACCTTTTAAAGACATTACAATACTCAAAAGAGGCTGACTCCTTTTAACATTGAACACTGTGCTCGCTGAATCATTCATTCAAATGATTCTTTCAATACAGCTCAATCATTTAACAGAATTTTATGGATGTATCATTGAATCTGTGACTCAATTGATTTGTTCAAAGGCTGATTCATTCTGTTTTCACTGTAGAAAACAGAGCAAAACATGAAATATTTGGCTAAATGTAACTCGCTCAGTAGGAGGCGAAAGGTATTCAAATGATTCATTCAAAGCTACTGATTCATTTACATATGAAGCAAGTGACTGTTTTTAAGAATATATCATTGAATCGTTGACTCAAATGATTCATAGTTAAAAGGGTTTTATTCCTTAAATAAAAAAACAAGCAATATGTAGTTGAGTATTAGTAGTTTAAATGTACCTCACTCTTCATTATCACCTTTCATGGGGTTAAAAAACTCTGGTATTCATAATTAAATAATAACTTTCAGCACAAAGTTACTGTTTTATTCTTTGACTCAATTGATTTGTTACAAAAGACTGACTCATTCTGATTTCACTCGAGAAAAGAAAGCAAAACATGAAATAGTTTGTCTAAAGTCCCTCAACATAGTAAAAATCTTTCCTATTACTACACTGGTTTTGGTCAATAAGGTATAAATAAATGACACTTAAATAGCCAGTAGGTGGCGACAGGTATTCAAATGATTCATTCAAAACTACTGATTCATCAGAAAACGTGTAACATTTTGTCGAAATGTAACTCTCTCAACATTATCTTAATGCACAGGGTTAACGATATTCTTATTAACCTTTATATAACAACTTTCAGCACAGATATCAAAATATTCCTCAAACTGCCTCAAAAGAGACTGATTCTTTCTAACAGCGAACACTGTGCTCACTGAATCAATCAGTCAAATGATTCTTTCAGCATCATTTAACAGAATTTTATAGATGTATCATTGAATCTGTGACTCAATTGATTTGTTTAAAGGCTGATTCATTCTGTTTACACTCGAAAAAAGAGCATTACATGCAATATTTTGCCTAAACTCACTCAACTTTATCTAGTTAAAATCTTTATTATTACTCCACTGGTTTTGGTCTATAAGGGATAAATAAATATGACACTTAAATAGCCAGTAGGTGACAACATATATTCAAACGATTCATTCAAAACTACTGATTCATCAGAAAACATGCAATATTTTGTCTAAATATCTCTCTCAATATGATCTTTATGTTGTTAAAGATATTCTTATTAACCTTTAAATAATAATTTAGCACAGAGATCAAAATATTCCTAAAACTGCCTCAAAAGAGACTGATTCTTTCTGACAGCGAACACTGTGCTCACTGAATCATTGATTCAAATGATTCTTCCAATACAGCTCATTCATTTAACAGAATTATATAAACGTATCATTGAATTTGATCACTCAAATGATTTGTTCAAAGACTGATTCATTCTGTTACACTGGAGAAAACAGCAAAACATGCAATATTTGGTCTAAACTCCCTTTTCTTGCATGGGGTTAAAATGTTTCTTATTAATCTTTAAATAATAACTTTCAGCACAGACATCTAAATACTCCTCAAACTGCCTCAAAAGAGACTGATTCTTTCTAAAATCGAACACTGTGCTCACTGAATCATTGATTCAAATGAGTTAATCAACAAAGCTTAATTATTTAACAGAATTATATGTACAGTTCATTGAATCTGTCACTCAATTGATTTGTTCAAAGACTGATTCATTCTGTTTACACTCGCAAAAATAAAGCAAAACATGCAATAATTTGTCTAAATTCACTCAACATTATCTTCTTGGACAAGTTTACAGATATTCTTATTAATCTCTAATAAAATCTTTTGGCACAGAGATTAAAATACAGCTCAAAAGAGATTGACGCCTAACATCGAACACTGTGCTCACTCAATCAATCAGTCAAATGATTCTTTCAGCACAACTGAATCATTTAACAGAATTTTATGAACGTATCATTGAATCTTTCACTCAATTGATTTGTTCAAAGAGTGATTCATTCTGTTTTCACATGAGAAATAAGCAAAACAGGCAATATTTTGTATAACAACATTATCTTTTTGCACAGGGTTAAAGATATTCTTATTAATATTTAATCAAACTTTTAGCACAGAGATCCAAATACTCCACTAGGTCCCTCAAGAGACTGATTGTTTCTTACAGCGAATACTGTGCTAATCATTCATTCAAATGATTCTTTCAACACAGCTGAGTCATTTCGAAAAACTGAACAATCATTGAATCTTTGATTCAATTGATTTGTTCAAAGACTGATTCATTCTGTTTTCACTCAAGAAAAGAGAGAAAACATGCAGTATTTTGTATATACATTGTCTAGTGAAGATCTTTCTTATTACTGCACTGGTTTTGGTCAATAAGGGATAAATAAATGACTCTTAAATAACCAGTAGGTGGCGACAGATATTCAAATGATTCATTCAAAACTACTGATTCATCAGAAAACATGTAATATTTTGTTTAAATGTGACTCACTCAACATTATGTTTATGCACAGGGATAAAGATATCCTTATTAATATTTAAATAATATTTTTTAGCATTAACTTTTAGATTAAAATACTCCTCAAAAGCAACTGATTCCTTCTAACAGTGAACACTGTGCTCGTTGAATTCGCTGACGATTCTTTCAATACAATTGAATCATTTAACAGTTTTATGAATGTATCACTGAATCTGTGACTCAGTTGATTTGTTTAAAGACTGATTCATTCTGTTTTCACTCGAGAAAAGAGAGCAAAACATGCAGCACTTTGTCTATACATTATCTAGTTAAAATCTTTCCTATTACTGCACTGGTTTTGGTCTGTAAGGATAAATAAATATGACACTTAAATAGCCAGTAGGTGATGACATGTATTTAAATGATTCATTCAAAACTACTGATTCATCAGAAAACATGTAATATTTAGTCTAAATGTAACTCACTCAACATTATGTTTATGCACAGGGTTAAAGATATTCTTATTAATCTTTAAACAATAACTTTTAGCATTAACTTTTAGATTAAAATACTCCTCAAAAGCGACTGATTCCTTCTAACAGTGAACACTGTGCTCACTGAATCATTCAGTCAAATGATTCTTTCAATACAACTGAATCATTTAACAGTTCAATGAATGTATCACAGAATCTGTGACTCAATTGATTTGTTCAACGACTGATTCATTCTGTTTACAGTCCAGAAAGGAGAGCAAAACATGCAGTATTTTGTCTATCCATTATCTAGTTAAAATCTTATTACTGCACTGGTTTTGGTCTATAAGGGATAAATAAATATGACACTTAAATAGCCAGTAGGTGGCAACAGATATTCAAAAGATTCATTCAAAACTACTGATTCATCAGAAAACATGCAACAGTTTTATGAACGTATCACTGAATTTGTGACTCAATTGATTCGTTCAAAGACTGATTCATTCTGTTTTCAGTCCAGAAAACAAAACAAAAAATGCTATATTTTGGCTAAACTCGCTCTTCTTGCATATAGGGGTAAAAATGTTTTTATTAATCTTTAATAATAACTTTCAACACAGAGATCAGCGAACACTGCTAACTGATTCATTCATTCAAATGATTCCTTCAACACAGCTGAATCATTTCTAATAATGTAACAATTTTTGAATGTATAATTGATTCATTCTGTTTTCACTTAAGAAAAAAGGGAAAAAACACCTAATATTTTGTTTAAACTCACTCAATATTACCTAGTCATAAAACTTTCCTATTACTGCACTGGTCTTGATCTATAAGAGAAAAATTAATATGATATTATAATGGTCAGTGGCAGCAAAAGGTATTCAAATGATTCATTCAAAACTACTGATTCATCGGAAAACATGCAACAGTTTTATGAACGAATCACTGAATCTGTGACTCAATTGATTGGTTAAAAGACTGATTAATTCTGTTTTCAGTCCAGAAAACAACAAAAATGCTATATTTTGGCTAAACTCGCTCTTCTTGCATTGGGTTAAAAATGTTTTTATAAATCTTTAATAATAACTTTCAGCACAGAGATCAACGAACATTGTGCTAACTGATTCATTCATTCAAGTTATTCTTTCAACACAGCTGAATCATTTCTAAAAATGTAACAATTTTCAATGTATAATTGACTGATTCATTCTGTTTTCACTCGAAAAACCCAATATTTTGTCTAAATTCACTCAACATTACCTAGTTAAAAAAACTTTCCTATTGCTGTACTGGTTTTGATCTATAAGAGATAAATAAACATGACACTAAAATGGTCAGTAGGCAGCAAAAGGTATTCAAATGATTCATTCGAAACTACTGATTCATTTACAAATGAAACAAATGACTCAAATAAACTTTGACTCAACTGATTTGTTCAGAGACTGATTCGTTCTGGAGAAAACAGGGGAAAAACATGTAACATTTTGTCTAAATGTGACTCACACAACATTATCCTCTTGCACAGGGTTAAAGATATTCTTATTTATCTTGAAATTCGTCTTATTCAAGGCTTAGTATGTTTTTTTGCATACATAAATATTAACTGTAATTGATCAGATGCGAGTTTTAATGAAAAATTCAAGTCCCAGCAGAGTTTTACAATCGGTGCATCTCAGTGGATCCAGCAAAACATCCAAACATCCTCAAAACAACATCTAAATTTATGAAAAATAAATGAAGACCTGCTTTCAGACACGCTTCCCACTACGAGCCTAAAACAAGAGGTGGAGAAGGCCCATTAAAAACATTAATTCTGGCAATTTTTGCATCAGACGACAAGTGAGAACAGCGATATAAACCACAGAATCAGAGGAAGGAGAGCGGAGGTTCAATCTTTATACCCCGCTGCTCCAAAAATCACCATCATTTCGCTTTCATTATAAGTCTGCTATAGCGTAATAACTCAACATAAAAAATTAGCGCCATTAACTGGGAGCACTGAGGGACGGCGTGGTCTGTGAAAGTGTGAAGAGTTTAATGAAACACAGAACAGACTGGACTCAAAGAAACACACAAACACACACATGTTGGGATTTGGTTTAAAAGTACTCTCCATAGGCGTAATGCATTCTATACAGTAAAAAACTATTATTATATGGCCTACCCCTAAACCTAACCTAAACCTCATTTGAATTTCAAAAGACCCCATTAAAGGGATAGTTCACACAAAAATTAAAATGCATCCTTCCTTTATTAGTTTTGACCCTATATGAGTTTATTTCTCAAGTTGAACTAAACAGAAGTTATTTTGAAGAATGTTGAAAACCTGTAACCATTGACTTTCATAGTATAAAAAAACTTTCAGTGTAAACCACCATAAACCAGCACACACACACGTTGGTATTGGTGGTTTGCAGGGACTCTCCATATGGGTAATGTTTTCTATACAATGATTATTATATGGCCTACCCCTAAACCCAACCTAAACCTTATTTAAATGCCAAAAGACCCCATTAAAAGGATAGTCTCCAAAACATTGAAATGCGTCCACCCGTTACTAGTTTTAATCTTTTAGGAGTTTATTTCTTGTGTTGAACTAAAAAGAAGATATTTTGAAGAATGTTGAAAACTATAACCATTGACTTCCATAGTATTTGTTTTTGCTACCATGGAAGTCAATGGTTACAGGATTTCAGCTATCTTTAAAATATCTTCTTTTGTGTCTAACAGAAGAAAAAAACTCATAAAAGTTTGGAAACGGTTGAGAGGAAATTGTGAGAAAATGTTCATTTTGGAGTGAGCAATCCCTTTAAGTATGATTTTGAAGCATTTTGAATTGATCCACCCGTTACTAGTTTCAATCTTTTATGAGTTTATTTCGTGTTGAACTAAACAGAAGTTAATTTGAAGAATGTTGAAAAACTGTAACCATTGACTTCCATAGTATTTGTTTTTCCTACAATAGAAGTTAATGGTTACAGCATTTCAGCTTTTTTCAAAATATCTTCTTTTGTGTCCAACAGAAGAAAGAAAGTCACAAAAGTTTGGAAACAGTTAAGAGGAAATTGTGAGGAAATGTTCATTTTAGAGTGAACTATCCCTTTAAGTATGATTTTGAAGAATTCTGAATTAAAATAAATCACAATAATAGTGTACAACTGCATGATAATCATGTCATTATACAAAAAACTATCATTGTACACCACCATAAACCAGTACACACACATGTTGGTATTGGTGGTTTGAAGGGAGTCTCCAAAAAGGTAATGTATTCTATACAGTAAAAAACGATTATTATATGACCTAGCCCTAAACCTAACCTAAACCTCATTTAAATGAAGGATAGATAAATAAAGGGATAGTCTCCAAAACATTAAAATGCATCTACCCTTCACTAGTTTCAATCTTTTATGAGTTTATTCCTTTGTTTATTTGAACTAAACAGAAGTTACTAAGAAGAATGTTGAAAGCCTGTAACCATTGACTTCTTTGGTATTTGTTTTTCCTACCATGGAAGTCAATGGTTACATGTTTTTAGCTTTCCTCAAAATTATCTTCTTTTGTGTTCAACAGAATAAAGAAACTCATAAAGGGTTGGAAACAATTAAGGATGAAAAAAATGGTGAGAAATGTTCATTTTGGGGTGAACTATCCCTTTAAGTATGATTTTAAAAAGTTCTGAATTGATGTAAATCACAGTAATAGAGTACAACTGCGTCATACCCAGGTTTTTATACCAAAAACTGTCCTTGTAAACCACCAAAACATACACACGTGTTGGTATTGCTGGTTTACAGGTACTCTCCATAGGCATAATGTATTCTATAGAGTAAAATGGCCTACCCCTAAACCTAACCCCCACACAAAACCTGTGTCAAATTTGAATGCCAAAACTCTTTGTTTAAGGCATAGTTCACCCCCCAAAAAAATTAATTTACCCACCCTTTACTAGTTTTAACCCTTTATGAGTTTATTTCATATTTATTTTAAAGAATATTGAAAACCTGTAACCATTGACTTCCATAGTATCTGTTTCTCTATGGACGTCGGTGGTTAGCAGTTTTTAGCTTTCTTCAAAATATCTTATTTTCTCTCCAACAAAAGAAAGAACCTCTTAAAGGTCTGAAAACACTGAGTGGGTGAATAAAATGGTAGGAAAACATACAATTTGGGGTGAACTGTCCCTTTAAGCATGATTAATAAACATTCTGAATTGAAGTACAGTAAATAGCAGTCATTATACAAAAAACCTGTCCTTGTAAACCTCCAATACCAGTACACGCTTACACACACAACCACGTAGCTATTAAGAGGTCAGGCTGGCGTCAGTGTCTAAGCCGTGGCCATTGATTCGTGGCCGAGCACCTTGTCTGGCGTAATGAGGACAGGAGAGTGCAAGGACCCTCCACGTCCCTCAGGACAAAGAGCCACTCCAAATCTGGCGCCCACAGCTCCAAGACCACAGCCTTATTACTCTCTCTCTATGTGACAATGGTGTTTCTCTGGAACATTTACATTCACAAAGCGGCAGGAATAGGCATGTAGGAAATGTCATGTTTAATCCAATTTGCTGGTTAGAGTAGAATATCTTAATGTATTTTCATTGGAACATGTGTGAAGTCCGACGAAAATTGAGCTTTTGCACATTACACAGGATCCACATTTTACAAATGACACTTCATACACTTCACCTAACTTGGCATTTCGTAAAAATTCTGAAAATGTCTTGTCGAGGTGTTTTTAATTACAAATTATAAATTACAAACCCATCAGCTGGACCCTACATTTTTTACTGATAATTACTAATATGAAACATTTGATCGTGATTATTTAAAGGCCATTATCGCCCAGCCCTAATCAAACCCAAAAAAACAAACATTTTAACTGCATGCAATATACACTAACCGGCCACTTTATTAGGTACACCTTACAAGAACCGGGTTGGACCCTCTTTTGCCCACAGAACTTCCATAATTCTTCAGGTACTGGAAATATTCCTCAGAGATTTTGGTCTATATTGACATGATAGCATCACGCAGTTGCTACAGATTTGTCGGCTGCACATTCATGATGCAAATCTCCCATTCCATCACATCCCACAATCCTACTGGATTGAGATCTGGTGACTGTGGAGGCCATTTGAGTACAGTGAACTCATTATCATGTTCAAGACACCAGTCTGAGATGATTCGCGCTTTATGACATGGTGCATTGTCCTGCTGGAAGTGGATGGACATGGTCAGCAACAATACTGTGGTGTTGACACGATGCTCAATTGGTATTAATAGGCCCAAAGTGTGCCAAGAAAATATCCCCCACACCATTACACCACCACAACCAGCCTGAACCATTGATACCAGGCAGCATGGATCCATGGATACCAAATTCTGACCCTACCATCTGAAAGTCACAGCAGAAATCGATAACATTAACAACTGATTGCGTTAACGAGCAGTTGGGCAGGTGTACCTAATAAAGTGGCCGGTCATTGACAGCAAATATTATTGCGCAATTCTTCTCAACAACCCCCAGGACCTGGCTAATTTCCAAAGCCAGCAGTCTACAGGCGAGCATGCACGCACATATTCACGCCACGCATGGCCGAGTGTGTGCAGAGAATATTTTGTGCGTGTGCGTGTGTGTGCGCGCATCTCAGCCCACTTATTTCTGCCTCTACATCCACTCTGCCGCCACTTGAATGATCCTCTCTTCTGCTGCGTTAAATAAAACATGGGCCTTTTTTTCATTATTATTAGAGTGAGGCCATTTCTTCTTGGACATATTCATGCGCCGGGGTTGAGCTGGGGATTGGAGGAGGGCAAGGGAGGAACGAGAGACGATAATTAAACATGCTCGCAAGAACCTATCCAACGTTCGCCGTCGACCCGCTTCATTTACATGTCTCTTAGGTTGGCTGTAATGAAGACTTTGGGCAATCATGGTTATTTATCGCAGTTCATCAGACCGTCTGCGCAGGACAATATTCAGAGGCTTGTATGGGGCTTTAACCCGTTCTATCATCACCTCCGGCTCTGAAGCAGGATCTGTCATATTACATTTGTCAAAGGTGGATCTCGGAGAACTCGGTGTTCAAATGTCTTTCATGCGACACGGCAAAAAAAAAAAAAAAAAGCAAGGGATTATTAAGTGTTTCTCTTTTGCTTTCAAACATATAAACATATACATACAAAAGGAGTTCACTTCATTCATTCATTCATTTTCTTTTCAGCTTAGTCCTTTTATTAATCAGGGGACGCCACGGTGGAATGAACCGCCAACTTATCCAGCATATGTTTATGCAGCGGATGCCCTTCCAGCTGCAACCAACACTGGGAAACACCCATACACTCTTGTATTGACAGTAGGATTGTGGGATGTGATGGAATGGGAGATTTGCATCATGAATGTGCAGCCGACAAATCTGTAGCAACTGCGAGATGCTATCATGTCAATATAGACCAAAATCTCTGAGGAATATTTCCAGTACCTGAAGAATTATGGCAGTTCTGTAGGCAAAAGAGGGTCCAACCCGGTACTTGTAAGGTGTACCTAATAAAGTGGCCGGTTAGTGTGTTCATTCACTTCATTCATTCATTCATTCATTTTCTTTTCAGCTTAGTCCTTTTATTAATCAGGGGACGCCGTGGTGGAATGAACCGCCAACTTATTCAGCATATGTTTTATGCAGCGGATGCCCTTCCAGCTGCAACCAACACTGGGAAACACCCATACACTCTTGTATTCACACACACTCTTACACTACGGCTAATTTAGCTTATTTAATTTACCTACAGCGCATGTGTTTGGACTGTGGGGGAAACCGGAGCACCCGGAGGAAACCCACACAAACACAGGGAGAACATGCAAACTCCACACAGAAATGCCAACAGACCCAGCCGGGGCTTGAGCCAGCAACCATCTTGCTGTGAGGCGATTGTGCTACCCACTGCGCCACCGTGTCACCCACAAAAATGATATATTAACCCTTTATTTCTTAAAAACAAGAAAGATGTTAATTAATGAGGTCAGAAAAATCCTTTATTTTAAGCAAACTCTATATTTTTTATGGAATAAATGGATCCCTGAAAATCTGTTCAAGCGATGCGTTCATGTGGAGGAAAAAGTGATATATCTATTAGATAATTATTTCTGTAATATTCACATTTATAGTATGGCAGCAGTAATGTGCATGTATTTTCTGCTCTGCCTGTTTTTTCTACATTTGACCAGTCAGTTTTGCTGCAAGCACAGCAAATGTGTGAATTCACAGTTTGTGGTGAAAATAAGAGCAAAAGATCCCTGCATTTACATCATGCCCGACCGCACATGTGCTTGATTCATGTTTTGAACAAGAACAAGAAAAATATCAATAGGGTCAGCAAAATTTGGAATTAAGCTTCCTTAATAATTTGTTTATTTTTATGACACAATTCAAACATATTTTTCTTGTTTTTGTAAGGAAAATGGATTAAATTAAAACATTTATTCATTTTCTTTTTGGCTTAGTCCTTTTATTAATCTGGGGTCGCCACAGTGGAATGAATCGGCAACTTATCCAGATATATGTTTTACGCAGCGGATGGCCTTCCAGCTGCAACCCAGCATAAAAACAAATGACATTTTAAAAGATTATTCTCATTTATCCAAAACTTTACACAGTAGTTTGTCCAGGCTAAAGGTCCGAGATCATCAGGTAACTATAGATAAATAGAGAGTTCATCTCCTATATAAACAATGTTATTATATAGGATGATAATTAAACCATATTAACAAAAATAACTGCAAGCAAAAGAAAGCAGGTGCAAAACATTTTGTGTGCGATAGTGAATGGATGATCACGTGTACACGGTTAACGTTAATAACATTAATAGTCTGGTCAAAGAATGGTAAAAGCAAAAGCGGCAACCGCTGCTGGATACAAAAAATCTGGAGATCTCTTGAAAGCAGCAGGACCGTGGGTGCACGAGCACCATTTTTTTCCAATCTATTCCAAAGAGAAACGATCGAGCAGTTGCGTTTCCAGGCTTGGTTGTTTTGTGCAAAGAATCATCAGCACATCAGCCTCGCTCACAACATCAGTGCATCAGGAATGCGTGTGTCTCACCGTGCACCTGATCATCTGATCATCCTCTCTTTCGGTATTCACCTGCATTCTTTTCCTCACTCGAACACTTCATGCTGCTTCACAGCTCTAACAGCACACTGACAGCATATTGACAAACATAGTGGGGGTGTCTGTGTAACCCGCCACAGCTGAAATCTGCCTGCATTTCGCGGGTGTTAATGTCAAGATTCTTTCAAACAGCCCCTATAAATATTACATGAGGGTTTGTGCTAAAGTAACTAGTAAACTTTTCAATTTTACCCCATTGTGTTTGCATGATTACAAAAATAAAAGTATTAGTATATCTTCACGAATTTGTAATTTGACTGCACAATCAAAACGTAGCAAAAAATAAATAAAACGTGTGATTAAAATGAAACATCCACTAGGTGGCGCTCACATTGACAGCTACTTGAATAAGAAGATATGTCAAATGTCAACAGAAAGCAACAAAAACATAAATGCAAGAAGGTTCCGTGTCGGATCGCAAGCAAACAGTGCCATTTCTAAGAATTAAACACATTTTGTGCGCTTCATTTGCATAACATTGAAGCGTGCTGAAAAAGAATAATGACTCGGCGCAGAGCTTTTCCAGCACATTTAGCATCTGCTTGAGCTGGACCGCGGGCAGTTGGAGAATAAAACACAGGTGAAATAACATGCTTAGTATCTGTGTGTGGGGGAGAAATGTTGACAAATCCTCGATGGCTTGATTGCTTTAGCGACGCATTTGACAAAGTCCAGATCGCCAAAAACGTGCCATCTGCCAAGCACCGCTTCCAACAGGTGTAATAAGCAGCCTTAGGCCTGAAGCCCGATGGGACTGAATCAGAAATTTGATTACGTCGACAACTCCTTCTTGCACTGTTAAAAATATCCACGAGTGAGCAGTTTTCTGTATTTTGTGATTCATGTTTTTATTTTTCCTCATTTATTTATGCTTTTTGTAGTGCCTTTTCCCTATAGCGATGAAAGGGCCCTGAATTCAGATTGTTTAGATCCCTCTAATTTGTAATTGAACCCCAAAATAAATCCTATAACCCAATTCCAATAAATGTAAATAATAAGCTAGTACAAATTCAAAATCACCTTGTCAAATTTATTTAAACACACTTAAACAAATAAAGATATACAAATAAAGAAATAAAGGTTTGTTTCAAAATAAACTATTCGTTCTCCATTTTTCCAGACTTAAATAAACAGCTAAATCAACAGTTCAGTTAGGGAAAAAAAACTAAATATTCCATATAAAATAAAAGAAAAAAATATGTAAAGCTCGTTGCAGGCCTGTTTCGACGCTAGCGGTCGGAGTGGCATTAAAACAAAGTTGCCCCTTCGCCCGGAGGGCAAATAATAAATAATTTCAAAAAAAGACTCATATTTACAACTTAATATCTCAAAAACTAAAGAGATGCTTATTGACTTTCGCCGTAACTCTATTTCTAATGCTTCTACTACTACTATAAACGGCACTGATGTTGAGATCGTGAGTGAGTATAAATATCTGGGCACCATCTTGGATGATAAATTGAACTTTGAGGCCAACACTCAATTTATCTGTAAAAAGGCAAACCAAAGACTGTTCTATCTGAGGAAGTTGAAGGGGTTTAATGTGGATCGGCCTCTTCTTAGAACATTTTATTCTTCTTTTATTGAGTCTATTTTAACCTTTGCAGTAATATGCTGGTATGGTAATCTAAGGGTGACAAGTAAAAACAGACTTTCAAAAATTGTTCATCAATCTCAAAAGATTTTAGGTATGAATGTTAACAGTATTGGACAAGTGTATGAGGTGAGAGTTCTAAAGAAGGCTATGTCCATTTTAGCAGATGAGAACCACCCACTTTACTTAAAGTTTTGCCTCCTGCCATCAGGCAGAAGGTATACTTATTCTAGACGGGCAAGGTCAAACAGATATTTGTACTCATTTGTTCCAACTGCAGTTGGGTTACTTAATAAGCTTTAAGTTTTTTTTTCTCTCCTCCCTCTCTATGATCAATTATTGTTACTGTTATCTTATGTTGTTGAGTGTGACTTGTTGCTGTTGATTGTCGGCTATTGCTGTAAATCTAATTGCCCTTCGGGGACAATAAAGACATTCTAACTCTAAAATAAAATTACCTTGTCAAATTTACTTAAACACACTTAAACAAATAAAGATATACAAATAAAGAAATAAAGGTTTGTTTCAAAATAAACTTTTCATTCTCCGTTTTTCCACACTTAAATAAACAGCAAAATCAACAGATCAGTTAGGGGAAAAAAAACAAAATATTCCATATAAAATAAATGAAAAAATATGTAAAGCTCGTTGCTAAAGCCTACTACCAATGAAGCATATTAGGTGATGTGCATCTCTGTAATGAGAAGGGGTGTGGTGTAATGACATCAACACCCTATATCAGGTGTGCAGAATTATTAGGCAACTTCCTTTCCTTTGGCAAAATGGGTCAAAAGAAGGACTTGACAGGCTCCGAAAAGTCAAAAATAGTGAGATATCTTGCAGAGGGATGCAGCACTCTTAAAACTGCCAAGCTTCTGAAGCGTGATCATCCAACAATCAAGCGTTTCATTCAAAATAGTCAACAGGGTCGCAAGAAGCGTGTGGAAAAACCAAGGCGCAAAATAACTGCCCATGAACTGAGAAAAGTCAAGCGTGCAGCTGCCAAGATTCCACTTGCCACCAGTTTTGCCATATTTCAGAGCTGCAACATCACTGGAGTGCCCAAAAGCACAAGGTGTGCAATACTCAGAGACATGGCCAAGGTAAGAAAGGCTGAAAAACCACCACCACTGAACAAGACACACAAGCTGAAACGTCAAGACTG
>CAIGQQ010031697.1:3851519-3861692 GCA_903798035.1 Danio albolineatus
ATTATTATTATTATTATTATTATTATTATTATTATTATTATTATTATCATTATTATTTTTTAAACTGTTATTATTGTTGTTGTTGTTGTTGTTGTTAGTGTTATTATTATTAATTTATTATTATTATCATTATTATTATTATTATTATTGTTGTTGTTGTTGTTGTTGTTGTTGTTGTTGTTGTTGTTGTTATTATTATTATTATTATTGTTATTATTGTTGTTGTTGTTGTTGTTGTTGTTGTTGTTCTTATTATTATTATTGCTATTATTATTGCTAATATTGTTGTTGTTGTCCCAAAGTTAGCAAACAGTTTAAACAAAGCCACTTAAACCTAGGCTGACCAATATAAACGGTATTTCACAAAAAAATATATAATAATAATAATTCTCCCGCTAAAAATTACTGAGAATTATTAACCTATATAATAAGCATAAGCATACTATAATTATATGATTATAGTACATTAAAAATGATAGCTCTCCGCAACTCTCACATGGTCGCCCACTGAAGCCAAGCAGAGCACTATAATGGGAGACCACACGGGAAAGCTAGGTTGCTGTGGGAAGTGGTGTTAGTGAGGCCAACAGGGGGCGCTCAACCTGCGGTCTGTGTGAGTCCTAATGCCTCAGTCTAGTGAAGAGGACACTATACTGTCAGTGAGCGCCGTCTTTCAGATGAGATGATAACTGAGGTCCTGACTCTCTGTGGTCATTAAAAATTCCAATGCGCTTCTGGTGAAGAGTAGAGGTGTAACCCCGGTGGTCAAATTCCCTCTCCGCCCTTGACCATCATGGCCTCCCAATCATCCTTATCCAATAGCTTGTGTATGGTGAGCGCACTGGTGCTGTAGTCCTGTGGATGCTGCACATTATTGTGAAGCGCTTTGGGTGTTTGGTCATACACGATAAATACACACATTACATTACATTACATAACTAATGTGTTGCTGATGCAGTTGTTGGATTGCCAGCCTTTGGCTTCAGCAGTGATAGCATGTGTTCGTTTATTAATTAGGATGCAGATTTTACACAGTTAGCATTAGTCTTGTTGCTTTCTAACAGTCTTCACTCCTTCAGAACAGACTTGTGACCTGTGTTTGTGCTCGCGACTCGACCTTCGTCTCTTTTTGAGCTGAAAGTGAAGTGGGAAATTGAATTAAGAACCACTTCTGTATCTCGCCTGAGAGTGATAAATAAAACTGTCAGAATCTGTCAACAGCAAATCTCTCTCTCTCTCTCTCTCTCTCTCTCTCTCTCTCAAGTATAAGTTCAAGTTGCTTTATTGGCATGAGATTGTGTACAGTACTGCCAAAGCATTTTGAATATGTATAAGATATGTAATATATTAACATCATCAAATTAATAAAATATACAGTTAAAGAGCCCCTATTATGGGTTTTTGAAAATGAGCTTGTATGCAGTGTGTAACACAGCTCTAAGTGAAGTGAAATGTCCAGCTAAGGCTTAAATCTGAAAGTGCACAGTGTTTAAAACTTTTGATTAATCTATAAAAGAGTCGACTCATAGTTCCTCAAACGAACTACCATGATTACGAGTCTTTAGCCGTTTCGGCATTACGTGGACACAAAACATAAGCCCCGCCCATTTGTGTGCGTGCAGCCCCGGGAGATTTGAAACCCCCAACCCCGCCCACAAACAACAGCGGTGAGCAAATTGGTTCCCAGATCGGGCGGTTTCAAATTTGCAAGTGTGAGTGCGTGTGATTAAAACGGTTGCCTCTTTGTTTTCTCTAGCTTGTAAATTATGTATTTAATTGTGTTTTGTAACTTGTAACTGCTTGTAGTGTATCTGGTTAACTTGTATTCTCATATCGCGTCTAAAAGCAGTTGTAAATGCGATGCGTGCTGCTTTGTTTACGGATTAAAATGCATTTATGAGCTTGCGTTTCACTGTTGTTTGTCGTTGCTATGGCTACATCAGCTCTCCTACACACATGCGGCGGTCCTGTTTCATAATGGTTCAGCTTTTGCCGCTGTGTGCATTAATACTGCATTTGTGTCGCTGTTTTTACTTAAGGTTAAGAATAGAGCAATATGTTGGGAGACCGGGGGGTTTGTTTCGGGGGTGAGGTGTCTGAAATACGGGCGACTCCTGATAAAAACGAGTGTTGGCAGATATGCTCACGCACACACTATGACTACTTCATTATTGATAAGCCGTGGTGGGCATTCTCTCGCGCTGAATGATGTCGACCAATCTGGACTGGGTCATCGGTCCAATCAGCGCAGTTTAGGATCGCGCTAAGGAGGGGTTTTGGAACAAATAAATCGCATATAGGAGTCGCTGGGATAATGAGGTAAAAATAAATGCAAATTATAAGACAATGATAGTGTTTTTTGACCATGCATGCATATTAGCCTGCTGTTGGAGACCCCCAAAACCAAAATATGACCCTTTTTAATGTATAAAAGGGATTCTTTAATAAGAAATAAATGGGGTGACACGGTGGGTCAGTGGTTAGCACTGTTGCCTCACAGCAAGACGGTCGCCGGTTTGAGTGCCTGCTGAATTAGTTGCCATTTCTGTGCGGAGTTCGCATGTTCTCCCTCTGTTGGCGTGGGTTTCCTCCGGGTGTTTCAGTTTCCACCACAGCCCAAACACATGTGCCATAGGTGAATTGAATAAACTAAATTCGCCGTAGTGTACAGTATGAGTGTGTCACGATAGGTTTTTGCAATAAAAGTTCCAAGTGCAGCAAAATGTATTTATTAAACAAAACAATGATGGTCCAAAAAACACAGTACAGACAAGAAACAAGCATGAATACAAAAATCAAGGCCACCATAAATGGAGAGTTCAGACAAGAAACAAATCAGGAATCCAAAACACCGAGAAGATACAAAACTATGTGATCAAACAAACAAACCGAACCATGAGAAACAAAAGCACAAAGCAAAAATCCAAAGGCGACTAAATCACAACAGAACAAGGCTTATAAAGACAGGACTCAATTAAACAAACAAGGAACAGCTGGAAACATGGATCACGTGTGCAGGGATACAGGGAATACATGCAAAAATCAAACAAATGTTAGTGCCCTCAAGTATCCACATATAAAACAAATAATAATAACAACAATAATAATAATAATAATAATAATAATAATAATTATAATAATCATAATCATCATAATCATCATAATCATAATAATAATAAAAAACTGTTTTTTTAACAATCAACATATTTGAATAAAATAACAACAATAACAACAACAATAATAGTAATAAGAACTCTCTTTCTGGTGGTGTTTAATTAATTAATGTTGGAATGAGTTTGGACGTGTTTTGTATGTTGCATGTGTAGTATGTAGTGTTTCTTATTTTGAGGATGTGTGTTTAGGTTTTTAATGCAATGTAAAAAATTCTTACAGCTTGAATTGTCTTTGTTAAATCAAACTACACTTACTAGTCCTCTAAATCGAGTCATCTCAAAGTCTATCAATTACACAGACTAAAAGATTAACGTAAACTGTTCATTTAATAAACTGTTTAACTTAAAAACATTAGCTGAATCCTGATGTAACTTAATAAAACAAGTTATAAGAACATAAAAACATTTGTTTTCATGATTAATGTCATCATTTTTCACAGTTTGTGTAATAAAAAGTCAAGTCTCTCTCAATTCAATTCAATTCAATTCAATTCAATTCAATTCAATTCAATTCAATTCAATTCAATTCAATTCAATTCAACTCAATTCAATTCAATTATTGCTTTATTGGCATGACAAATGTTACAAATGTATTGCCAAAGCATTTATAAAGTTTATATTAAAGACAAAAGAACATGCTTGTATAATAAAAAACACAGTAAATAGTAGTAGTGTAAAAAAAAGAAAAAAAAAGAAGATATATACATATAATAATTAAATAGAAATATAAATAATATACCATATTATCATTCAGTTTATACTAATATCATTCAGTATATCATCTTATTATTCAGTCTATCATATTATTCACGTATCAATAAAAAAAAAAAAATAGATCAGATCAAACTGTACATTTAACAATCAATATTTTAGGATAAAATAGTAATAAAACAATAATAATCAGTATATTTACAACGATTCTTATACATATACATATATACATGATACATATGAAATAAAAACACAGTAACTAGTAGTAGTAGTAAAAAAACAATTAAACAAAAAAATTATTAATATATATACCATTCAATATACCATATTATTATTCAATATATAATATCACTCATATATATCATATTATTCATATGTATCAATAAAAATAATAATAGATCAGAATAATAGATCTCTCTCTCTCTCTCTCTCCCTCTCTCTCTTCACTGAAGATTGAAATCTGGAAATCATTTTCTATGTTGCTCTTGTGGATTGGCGCAGGATTTCCTCCTCACTTTTACAGTTTCTCGTCCATTGTGACTGTTTTCTGTTCTCTCTCTTCTCTCTCTCTCTCTCCGTCTGCCGGCGGGCCTGTGGAGAATCTGGCCAAATTACCTGTCATAGCAGCCGCTACGTGTAAATAAAGCAGGAAAGTGTGTGGCTTTGTGTCTCTTTCTGTGTCCGTCATCCCTCAGCGTTTCTCTGTCCGGTCGGCCGCTCTTTTGTCCATCCATACTCATTTTCACATTTACATCATCCTAAGAAACTCTCTGACACCCTGAGCGAACATCCCGAGTCCAGATTACTGCGGCTGCTGAGCGTTTACTACGTTTGTACACGCAGACTGCGTATTATACAGCTACCACAAGACAATTATCAGTTTATTATTGAGTGAAATGTCTTTTTTTGTTATATTTTGTGAACTTTTTGATGGTGTTTTTTTTCTCCTGTCATAAAGGGCTCTTTTTTAACGATCTAGGCGCAAAATCTAAAGCATTAAGGGCGTGTCTGAATCCACTTTTGCTATTTTAAGGACAGAAAAATGTGCCCCGACACATGGTCTAACAGGTCTGTGCTTATTCTCTTCATGAGTTCTGAGAGTGTTTTGAGCATAACATGCATTAAACCAATGAGAGTCTCATCCCCCATTCCCATTTAGAGTCAGTTACGTCATGCTGGTGCATTTGTTATTTACATGGCGGACTTTGTAAGTGGGAAAACTGAACACTTCACTAGCGAGAAAACAGTTGAACAGACCATCTGCAGCGTGAGGATAAAGAATGAGCCTCCTCCATTCAGCCTCTTTACTTTCTCTTTACTTTACTTTTGCGCTTTACTCTTTACTTTACTTTACTCTTTACTTTACATTCGGGATAAGGAAATTGTGTTGTGCACACTCCATTAGCCTACATATTTAATCTCATTGTTAAGCGCAAAGATTTGTTTCAAAACTCTTTCTAAATTCAGTTCTAATTTCCAGCAAATAAACAAATGAACAGTAATAACAAAGTGTGGTCAAAACAACTGAGTTATATCCAAACACACATCCTGTTCTTACGCCCTATATGGTGATGCAGATGTCTCCAAAATCCGACATGTGCAAATATAATTTTTGCAACATTTTAATCCTTTATTTGTGCTCATATGTAAAGATATTTGTGTGTTGCTGTACATCCTGTGTTTATTAAGCAATGTGTAAACATTTGGACCTGCATAGGCGCATAACTAACGCGCTCTGTGTTAGACTTGAGAGCAGCATTTAGTTGGTCAATGGCACGGTCTATTTCAGTTACTCAAAATAGCAACGCATCAAAAATGCACCTTAACACACCTCCTATATAGACCAGCACACCAATGAGTCCACAAAGTAGCGCATATGTATTTGCTAATTAAACAATGTGGCGCAAAATGTAAAAAAATTATGGTTGCGCAGGTCTGAAAAAAGCAACTAATCGCGCCAAACACGTCTTGTGCCGGGTGTATGATATGGCCCACAATGTTTTAAGTCTTTTTTATATTTGTAAAATTTCATAAAATAAAATAAAATAAAAACAAAAGGATATTTTTACATTTTATGAATGAATAAATCAATAAATCAATCAATCAATCAATAAATCAATCAATAAAAAACATTTAAACATTTTTTGAATTCTTATAATTTATAAAAAATCATTTAAAGGTTTTTAATAACAAAAGGGGTCAGGTTTTTACTCTTGTCTCATCTTCATTTTTAGACATTTTCTGGAATCAGATATAAATAAAACAAAAGATATCAAATGAAAATATAAAAAAACATTAATAAAAAAAACACATACATAAATATCTACATGCTACTACTACTACTACTACTACTACTACTACTACTACTGTTAATAATAATAATAATAATAATAATAATAATAATAATAATAATAATAATAATAAAAATTGGTAAAATATCAAATCTAATATAAAAAAACGTCTTAAACATAACAAATATTACATTTCTAATAAACCCTTGTGCATCCAGAAAAACTCTATATGAAGTAAACAAATATTTTATTTATTATTTTTATTTTTATTTATTTATATACTTTTTTTTTTACCTGCCATTAGATTTTTTTGTTTGATTTCATAATTCTAGAATTTAGATTAAATTAAATGTATAATATTTTTAATTGGGGTGGCACGGTTGCTTAGTAGTTCGCCTGACAGCAAGAAGGTTGCTTGTTCGAGTCCTGGCCAAGCCAGTTGGCATATTTGTGTGGAGTTTACATATTCTCCTTATGTTCGCGTGGGTTTCCTCCGGGTGCTCTGGTTTCCCCCACAGTCCAAACACATGAGCTTTATGAACTGAATAATCTAAATTGGCCATAGAGTATGTGTGAATGTGAGAGTGTGTGGGTGTTTCCCAGTGATGGGTTGCAGCAGGACGGGCATCCGCTGCCAAAAACATATGCTGGATAAGTTGATGGTTCATTCCCCAGATTAATAAAGTGACTAAGCTGTAAAAAAAGTGAATGAATTAATTTTTTATTTTAAAAGTTTCTTTTTTATTATTCTTTCATAATTTATTTATTTATTTGTTGAATCAGAGAAGCAGGAGAATCTCTGTAAGAAATAAAAATGTCTATTTGCTTTTGATTTCATCTCTTTGCTCTCTAGCAGCAGCGATTGAGATGTGAAAGAGATCTCGTTTGTGATGTTTGTGTCCTGCGGGCCTCCGCTCTTACACTCTTACAAACTCACATCTTGTTCATCCTTAAAGGTGAAGCGTATCAACTGAGCACCATCAAGCCACAGACTCTCCGTCTACTGTACCACTGCTGAGAAAATCACATCAGTTGACCATCAACCCTCGCTCTATTGGTGGAGAGGCTGATATCATATATTCTTGCAGTTCGGTTTTCTGCCTGTAGTGGGGCAGAGATTTTACACTTCACTTTTAAAGAGCCCCTATTATGGGTTTTTGAAAATGGGCTTCCATGCAGTGTGTAACACAGCACTGAGGGAATGAAAACATCCAGCTGAGGTTTAAAACTGAAAGTGTGCTGTGTTTGAAACTATTAATTCTTCTTGATTCTCGAAATAGTTGACTCAGAGTCGAATAAATGAATTAAATTGGGTTTGGATCTTTTGCTTGAACGCATCGACGTCGACACAGTACATCACCAAATATGTAGTTCCAAAAATGTGAACGTGCTTTGCCTTCAGACACTAGCGGAAACGTTGGGGATCACGGGACTGATCATGACGCGAGGATGACGATCACTGACAGATGGAGATTCGGCTGCGGGGAATAAAGGGTTAAAGTTCATTTTCACAACAATACCACAGTTTAGCCAACCGTGTGCTGTGCTTGTTCCTGTCATTTTTCTGATCATAGATACAAACACCTACATTGCAACGCTGTACTCGCTGGCCATTTGCTATTTAAGTAGCAGCAGAGACTATGGGACTTCGTCAGACTTTAACAGGGACTTTGTCAGTAACTTTTACTGTTCAACTGGACCAGTTTCTTCTTCCTCTGGATTATAACATGAAAGTGTAATTTAAATTGTTGCCTCGTTTTGTGTAGTTTGCAAAATATGTGTTTAATTGTGTTTTCTAAGTTGTAATCGGCCCGCGCGGCTTGTAATCTTGTATCTAATATAGATCAGTGCTTGTACTGTATCTTTCAGGTTAAATCTGTATGGGGCTATTCACTTATCGTGTCCAAAACCACGTTAAAAACGTGACGCGTGCTTTTTCCTTTAGCGATTTAAATGGGTTTCTGAACTCGTGATCCTCTGCGGTTTCCCTTTGCTATGGCCACCATCAGCTGTTCCTCATACGCGTGGCGTGGTCAATTATTAAAATAGTTCAACACTGTGTGGATTAATACTGAATGTGTGTCGTTATAAGTTGGGGTTGGGTTTGGGGTTAAGATTAGAGTAAAATGCTGGTGTTTAACTGCATTTCTTTATTGCATTCCTGCATTGGGCTCTGCTACTTCATACTGTAGCCGTGGGGGGCGTTTCTCTCTGTCTCGCACTGAACGCAGTCGACCAATCACAACAGACTGGGCCAGATTAGCTTCGCGCTAAGTGAAGTTTATTCATAAACTAATTTCGAAAGGATCATATGCTTATGATTGCTTGCAGCCGGTCTTGAATTATTCAATTTATGATTCACCAATCAGACAGATTCCTGAGCCACTATAAAAACCCTAAGTTCCATATCACAGCCATCTTCATTTTGAAGAATCCCCCCTTCCATCCCTACTCCTCCTCCTTTCCTAGATGGGTGGCACGGTGGCCCAGTGGTTAGCACTGTCGCCTCACAGCAAGAACATCACTGGTTTTAGTCCTTACCAAGCCAGCTGATGTTTCTGTGCAGAGTTTACACATTCTCCCCATGTTCACATGGGTTTCCCCCGGGTTCCCCAGTTTCCTCCCACCGTCCAAAAACATGCAACTTAAGTTAATTGACTAATCCAAATCAGCCATAGACATGCTCATAGTAAGTAGTTATCTTTTCATAGCAATCACTATCTGTTCATTAGCTACCCACAGGGGAGTTCACGAGATCTACCTGAGCTCAAACTCTCCTCTCACCTTGCAAACGGGAGGGAGCCCCGGGCTCGAGGAACTTATGAGCTCAGGGCTCTCTCCTGGGACAGCATGCCAAACAAGCTTTATAATCAATCATCAGCTAAGTGTGAACTCTTGAAATTATGCTAAAACACACATAAACGACTCATTCTTGAAAAAAAGGAAAAGAGCTGTGTGCATGTGCACATTTAAATAACGTCGGGCTGTAAACGGCTTCAGGCTTTTAAAAAAAATTGTCAATCAAATTGTACTTCAGCTCAAGCTGAATTCTGTCGGGCTCAGGCCCTATCAGGCCTAAGTCTTATCCCCCGATTACAGCTCTAGTCACAATATGACAAAAAAGATGGTCGCAGCTTCAAGTTCATGCGGACTTTAAGGCTCAATCCCAATTCTACCCCTTAGCCCTTCCCCTTACCCCTACCCCTCGTTTTGCACGTTCACGTCAAGGGGTAGCGGTGTCCCACTTCTCTTTAGCTTGAAGGCGTAGGGCTAGGGTCAAGGGGTATACACCCCTTTGAACGAAATTTTTTTAGGACCACACTTAAAACGGAGGGGTAAGAAAATGTCCCAGAATGCACCTGCCACAGCGGCAGGATAGCTGAACCCGGAAGTAAGGAGATCCACAAATTAGTGTTTTTTGTCACTATAACGAATTTTTACGACAAACAAACATATGTTTTAATGTATTCATAACCGCGTTCGTGTTTTACCGTCATGATAAAAAAAAGCAAAAAAAAAAACCCCGATAAATTTCGCGATCTATAATCCATAATCATAACTCATGTACAGCAGTCCCACAACATTCTGACACACGATGACACTCGAATACCCTGTCAGTAATGTCTAGTGGCTGGGAATGAGCAGTAATGTGTGAATGCACAGTACAGTTACGATCTTATTGCCACATTAGATCGTTATGATAACATAGTATACACCTTCAGTGATTTCCTGAAGATAAACACCTAAAAATTACACAACTGGAATAACTCCAGCAGTCGTGATCGTCTGATCTCATATGAAGCAAGAGATCGCGATGACATATGATGACGTGTGCAGGTGTTGAAGTGCTGTTCCAATTCTTAGGGGTAAGTTTTGAAGCCCTTCCCCTTAACCCTCGGTTGTAAGGGCGAAGGGGAAGGGCCAAGGGGTAGGGGTACAAAAATAGAAGTGCACTCAAAAAAATATTTAACCCCAAAAGTTAAACTTTATGTAATTTA
>CAIGQQ010031697.1:3967229-3983803 GCA_903798035.1 Danio albolineatus
ACAAACAAACAAACAAATAAAGAAAGAAATAAAAACAAACAAACAAATAAATCAATAAATCAATAAATCAATAAATAAATACTCAAAAATACCTGAGAGTGGTGTAAGGAATTAAAAAAAAAAATTCTATAGTTTTGGTCATCTGTCATTATAATGATATAAATAAATAAATAAATAAATAAATAAACCTTTAAAATTTGTGAGTGCTTTGTGTCAGAATTGTTTTTAAATAAAATTCTTTTTTTTTTCTTTTTTTTTGCCAGTTTAACAATAAACAAAATAAACAAATAAACCCTCAAATAAAACAAATAAAAGTTTGCTTAAGGAAATATATATATTTTTGAGCCATAGTTAAAGGGTTAACCTTAAATGAACCTCCTCCTGCGCTGCCAACAGTGACATATGCAGTATTTACAGAATTAAACCCAACAGTGTTAATACAGCGAGAAAGCGCCTCCTCCTCCGGTAATCCTCCTGTTTTCCTCTTTGTAATCTGGTCTCGAACACATTACAGATACCACTAACACCTTCCTCCAACCATATGAGCTCGTCTTTTTTTCTTAATTACCGAGGAAATCATATTTACCGACTCTCCTCTGCCCACTGATGTCTGCATCTTCCCATTCTGATCATTTATTTGTCTTCTCCTCAAATAAAAAAATAATAAATAAGCGGCGGACACAACGACTGCGGGGGAATTTAATTGAGTAGGTCAGCGGCTTTGGGCAGCATTATTAAGCGTGAAACAAACAGCACAAAGGCAGTATCAGTGAGCCGCCGGATTAAAGCCATCCAGCGCTTGTTATGCTTGTCCTTTACTCGCTTCCAAACGCCATCCTTTTTTCTCTTCCTCACTGGACATCAATAATGTCCAAAACAGACCTCTTTAGAGAGCGAAGCAGTATGTTTGAACCGGACAGTGTACTTCCAACCAAAGACTATAGAATACACAAGACGTGTCACGTGCATAGTTTTGAATTGGGAAAAGTGTAACGTCAGTATGGCAAACGAGGCCCTGCCTACTACAGTGTTCCCCCTATCATTATATTAGGGGGGCACCCCGCCCTCCCAACGGCTTTCCCCGCCCCCCTTGAAGTCTGGTTAATTGTATTTTATATATAGCGCCATATTACTTCTTATCCAAACTTATGACCTCTCCCGGAGTCTCCCGCAAATTTATACCGGCTCCTTGATCGCCAAAAAAATTGTAAAAATAGCCAGAAATCATGACGACAGGAGTGAGTCAGTGGTGGAAGGGGTACTGAAAAATCATACTCAAGTAAAAGTACCATTACTTGTCACATTACTTAGTAAGTACGTTACTTACAAAAATGTAGTGCAAGTAGAGTAAAAGTATCTGTAGTAAATTTTACTCAAAGTTTGAGTAAACAGTAGACCTTTTAGAGGTACTCAAGAGTAGTGAGTAGTGAGTGTAGTGAGTATTACACTGTAGAAAAGTTGATGCGTTTACAGAATGTTACGTTTACACATCCCTGCACAAACAACATGTGGTGTATTTAGGGATCTTCCTATTTTCGTTCATTCCTTCTTTCAATTATTTGTTTGTTCTCTCCTTCCTTCATTCATTCGTTTCTCCCTCCTTTTCTCCCTCTTTCCTTCGTTCACTCGTTCATTTGCTCATATTTTTTTGTTTCTTCCTACATTAGGTCCTTTTGTTCATTCATTTGTTCGTTCCTTCCTTCCTTCGTTTGTGCAGTCCTTCCTTGAATTCTTCTTTCATTCGTGTGGTCCTTCCGTCTTTCCTCCCTTCATTTGTTCGATCATCCTTTTTTTCATATTTTTGTTCCTTCCTTCATTAGGTCCTTTGTTCATTCGTTCCTTTTTCCTTCCTTAGTTTGTTCAGTCCTTCCTTGAATTCTTAATTCGTTTGGTTTTTCCATCTTTCCTCCCTTCATTTGTTCGCTCATTCTTTCTTTCATATTTTTGTGCCTTCCTTCATTAGGTCCTTTGTTCATTCATTTGTTCGTTCGTTCTTTCTTTCCTTCCTTAGTTTGTTCAGTCCTTCCTTGAATTCTTCCTTCATTTATTTGGTTCTTTGATCCTTCCTTCCATTCCTTGTTCGGTCCTTCCTTTTATTTGGCCCTTCCTTCCATTCTTCATTTGTTCCATTTAGTGATTGTTTAAAGCTGTTTGGTGATTTAAGTTATCATACAGTCGATATCCATCATTTTCAGTGACATGCAGTCTATAAACAGTCTCTGGATCATTGCGTGTGCAGATTTTGGACATCTTCTTGGACACTTATAATGTTTCCCAAAGGTTTGCTGCATTTATAAAGCGCCCAGGTTGTTCAGTATGATGTGATTTACTTTCTATGTGTGATTTAATTGGACAGGAATCACAGGACTGATCTTTCTACTGTAGACAATGACCATAGACAAGAAAGTAATAAAGTAGTGACTGCAGAATGAAGGAAAGTAGTGGAGTAAAAGTACCGATACTGCACTAAACATGTACTCAAGGGAAAGTAAAAGTCCACATTTATAAAACTATTCAGTAAATAACAATTCCTGAGAAAAACTACTCAATTACAGTAGTTTGAGTAATTAGTTACCTTACACCACTGGAGTGAATTAATGCTCATTAGCAGAGGGAACAGATCGCAAGAGGCACAGTGATGTTCTAAGCATCACATGTCTTAGGTTAAACGAATTAGGCAGTAAAGATATCGCGAGCACAAATCTTCCTCTCATTGAGTGATCTGCCGTCAATAGTTGGAGACCAGCAAAATATTGCAATGATCTTGCATGTATTTAGACCAGGGGTGCCCAAACTTTTTCTTATAAAAACGAAACTTGATTGAGGGCTGAGGGCTGAAGTTAAATATACTAAACTGTATTACATTAAATTTGACATACACAATTTATTTGCTAATATTTAAAAATAACTAGAAAATGTTGCTTTAAAACATATTAAGTAATGATGCAGTATCATTTTTTGACTAGGGCTGTCCAAAAATTAATCGTGATTAATCACATCTAAAATAAAAGTTTGTTTTGACATAATATGTGTGTGTGTGTTATATATATTTATTATGTATATTTGATAAACACATTCATAGAAGCCAAAACTATATATAAAAAAGTTACATCAAAGTAGTTACATCATATTCAAATGTAAAATTTGTATCATACACATATATTTTTTAGATATCTAAAGATATCGTCTAATTTTGACAAACAGCAGGCATCTGCTCGAGTGACGTCACTGACGCTGTTCCAGTATTCTAGCTGTGTTTGTTTGAAGCTCCGTCACCTGGATTCGCAATTTACATTTTTTTCATAGAATACATCCACATTCGCTAAATATTTCTCCGTTCTACCTAGGGTGGACATACCTTTAATACATTAATACAAACAAATCTACCTTGAAACGTTGTGTCTCTCGAGCATCCGCTTGTTGCTTGTAGCTTTAGCCTGCTAGCACCGCTAGCCAGCAAAAGCTACCGGCTTCCTTCACTCGCTCATTTACCCACTTACTGGCTTTGCTCCTCTCCCTTTTCAATGTCGCTTTTGTGTGCAGGAGAAACTACGATGGAGTTGCTTGATCGGGAGCTCGACAATCTCGGGAAGCTGATACGAGATCTGGAGATGAAGCGTGCGCAGCTACGGGAGCGGCGGGCTTCGCTCGCTGCACCCGGCGCTGCGTCTCGCTCATCTGAGGTAAGTGTTCAATACGATCACAACACTCCGTCTACCTCAACCCCGCGTGTTTCTCTGTCCAGGCCCAGTGCACCGCGTACGCGGGTCGCCCAGTGGTCGTTCACGCCGACTCCCGGCTACCACGGCCCCTGGGTGCAGCCGCGGAAGGTGCTTGCCAGGTCCCGGGGCAGGACGTCTCCTGCTCCCCCGTTCGAGATCTCCACGGAGAACCGCTTCGCCCCCCTCCGCGAGACGGGCCGCGATGTGGCGATCATCGGTGATTCCATCGTTCGCCACGTCCGCGCTGCTTCCACTAAAGGTAACAAAGTACGCACTCACTGCTTTCCCGGTGCCCGCATTAAGAATCTCTGTGCCCAGGTTCCTGCTATCCTGACCGCTGGCGAGAGCATCGGTGCCGTCGTCCTCCACGTGGGGACGAACGACACCGGGCTGCGACAGTCGGAGATCCTGAAGGAGGACTTCAGGAGCCTGATCGAGACGGTTCGTCGCACCGCGCCCTCCACGCAGATCATCGTTTCTGGACCGCTACCTACCTACCGCCGAGGAAGTGAAAGGTTCAGTAGACTTTTTGCTCTGAATGAATGGCTATTAACATGGTGTAAAGAACAGAAACTGCTCTTTGCCAATAACTGGTTTCTTTTCTGGGAGCGTCCTAGGCTCTACCGTGCTGACGGGCTGCACCCCAGTCGAGCTGGAGCTGATCTGCTGTCGGACAACATCTCCAGGACGCTTCGTTCTGTCTGACTAGTAAGTAAACATTCAAAAAATCCACATTCTAGCCATATAGACCCTTCTTCATCCCACTTAATTCACAATAATGCATGTCCGGCTAACCGCATAGAAACTGTGTCTGTTCCTCGTATTATTAGACCAAGAAATAAGCGTACTGTGTGCTCTAGAAGACATCTATTAAGAATCAAACCAGAAAAAATACCAAAAAATGAAAATATAAATATCGTAAAGCTAGGTCTCCTGAACATCAGGTCACTAGCACCTAAAGCACTTATCATAAATGACATTATAACAGATAACAATCTTAATGCACTCTGTCTCACTGAAACCTGGCTGAAACAAAATGACTATATTAGTTTAAATGAAGCAACTCCTCCAGGATTCTCTTATAAGCATGAGGCTCGTCAAACTGGTCGTGGTGGTGGAGTTGCATCAATCTTTAGTGGTATTCTTAATGTTAATCAGAGAAACGGACTTATGTTTACCTCCTTTGAAGTATTGGCGCTTAATGTTATGCTTTCGGATACTATGAATAAAATGCTATCTCTCGCTTTAATCACCATATATAGATCCCCAGGACCCTATGTCAATTTTCTAAAAGAGTTTTCTGATTTTATTTCTGACTTACTAGTTAAAACTGATAAAATACTAATTGTAGGAGACTTTAACATCCACATAGATAACGCCAACGATACATTAGGGCTCGCATTTATGGATCTACTACATGCCCTTGGGATAAAGCAAAATGTTGTTGGTCCCACCCATCGTCTAAAGCATACTTTAGATCTAATTCTCTCTTATGGAATTGAGGTCATGGATGTAGAGATTATACCACAAAGCGACGATATTACGGACCACTACCTCTTACTTTACAAGCTATGTTTACCTGACATTAGCAGATCCGCACCAATACATCGCCTTAGTAGATCTATCGTTCCGTCTACCAAAGAGGAATTCGCAAATAACTTGCCTGATCTTTCTTTATTTCGAAATGCACCTGCAAATGCAAATGACCTCGATGTAATAACTAGCAGCATGGATGCCATCTTTACTAGCACACTAAATACTGTGGCACCCATCAAATTAAAAAAGACTAGAGAAGATAAAACTACATCATGGTATAACAGTCACACGCGCGCTCTCAAAACAGCAACCCGTGCCTTGGAACGTAAATGGAAAAAAACAAATTTAGAGGTCTTTAGAATTGCGTACAAAGACAGTATGTCCAGCTATAGGAGGGCCCTCAAATCCGCCAGGGCTGAGCACCTCCGTAAACTGATAGAAAATAACCATAACAATCCTAGATTTCTATTCAACACCATTACTAAATTAACAAACAATCGGTCATCGCTGGAACAAAATATCACACCGCAAATGAGTAGCGAAGACTTTATGAATTTTTTCAGTGATAAAATAGAAGGCTTTAGACAAAAAATAGATGTTAAAATCTCTGTACAGCCTTATACTTCAGATCCAGTAAACATTCCACTGAACCAAATTAGCCTACAGTGCTTCGAGAACATAGAACAGGAAGAGCTAGACAAAATTATAAATAGTTCTAAACCAGCTACGAGTATGCTAGACCCAATTCCAACAAAATTACTGAAAGAATTGCTACCTGTAATAGGAGAACCTCTTCTTAACGTTATCAACTCTTCTTTGTCATTAGGACATGTTCCAAACTCTTTCAAGCTCGCTGTTATTAAGCCTATTATTAAGAAACCACAACTGGACCCCTGCAACTTAGCTAATTATAGGCCTATTTCAAATCTTCCATTTATGTCTAAAATACTAGAAAAAGTTGTTTCTGCCCAATTATGCTCCTTTCTGCAGATGAACAATGCTTTTGAGGTGTTCCAGTCAGGTTTCAGGCCTCATCACAGTACAGAAACTGCATTAGTGAAAATAACCAACGATTTATTATTAGCTGCTGACCAAGGGTGCATCTCGCTGTTAGTCCTGCTAGATCTTAGTGCCGCATTTGACACAATTGACCACAATATCCTCATAAATCGCTTAAACTCTACAGGTGTCCAGGGAACGGCTTTACAATGGTTCAAGTCATACTTAACTAATCGTTACCAGTTTGTGAATATTAATGGACAACCTTCACAAGTCAGGCCAGTTAAGTATGGGGTGCCTCAAGGATCAGTTTTAGGACCTTTGCTGTTTACAATATACATGCTGCCCCTGGGAGACATTATTAGAAGACACGGGATCAGCTTTCACTGTTATGCTGATGATACTCAATTATATATTTCTACTAAACCTGACGAGACGTCTAAACTATCAAAACTAACTGAGTGTATTAAAGATGTTAAAAACTGGATGACCAACAACTTCCTTCTCTTAAACTCAGACAAAACTGAACTTTTACTTATAGGACCTAAATCCTGTACACAGCAGATCGCACAACTCGACCTGCAACTAGAGGGATGCAGAGTTAGCATTAGCTCTACTGTTAAAGATCTGGGTGTCATATTAGACAGCAATTTAACTTTTGAAAGCCATATCTCCCATATCACAAAAACTGCATTCTTTCATCTGAGAAATATTGCTAAGCTACGAAGTATGCTATCCATCTCAGATGCAGAAAAGCTAGTTCATGCTTTTATGACTTCCAGGCTGGATTACTGTAATGCTCTGCTCGCTGGTTGCCCAGCCTCCTCTATTAACAAACTTCAGCTAGTACAAAATGCAGCCGCCAGAGTTCTTACCAGGTCTAGAAAATATGATCATATCACCCCAATTTTATCCTCGTTACATCCTGTTAAGTTTCGTATTGAGTTCAAAATATTACTTCTTACATATAAAGCATTAAATAATCTAGCTCCTGTTTATCTAACCAACCTTCTGTCTCGCTACAATCCAACCCGCTCTCTAAGATCTCAAAACTCAGGGCTTCTAGTAGTACCCAGAATAGCAAAATCAAATAAAGGGGGTCGAGCCTTCTCATTTATGGCTCCTAAACTCTGGAATAGCCTTCCTGATAATGTCCGGGGCTCAGACTCACTCTCACAGTTCAAAACTAGATTAAAGACCTATCTTTTTAGTAAAGCATACACTCAATACATCACTTAGCGGTATGATGCACGAATGTTCTCCACGCATCCCCTTTATATACACTATGAACTGCAGCTACGCTAATTATTTTCTTTGTTCTCTATTCCAACTGGGGATACTCTTCCCGAGGCCCCCAGAGACTATGCAGCGCCACGGATGCGATCCAAGACCCGTGACGAGACGATCCCAAGGCTCCTTAACCCTGGACCAGGCTGTATCCTGAGCAGCTGCTTGGCGGAGTAGCAAGCAAGAGACGGATTCCCGTGACCCTCCAAGGACAGACGAGTCTCGAGTTCTCCAGCCTCCAGCGACTAGACTGCAGCTAGAGCTGCGCACCGATGGATTACTCTTCAGTGTTTGGACTCTAAGTAGTGAATATTAAACAACACTGAACTGACCTGAACTCAGCTATATACTAGCTAATAATTTAATAGCTAATAACTAAACTGACATTTTCAATTTACTATAACCTTCTATGTGAAGCTGCTTTGACACAATCCACATTGTAAAAGCGCTATACAAATAAAGGTGAATTGAATTGAATTGAATATCTAAATATAAACCAACATTTTATCAAGTATATGCATGTGTGTATTTATATATTCATAATATAAATATAGACAGAGCACACACAAATATTATATTAAACTTTTATTTTGGATGTGATTAATCACGATTAATTTTTGGACAGCCCTATTTTTGACATTTAAAATAAACTTATTGTAGTAAAAACATACAGTAAACAATCCCATTTATAACACAATGGAGTTCAATGCTGAATACACTAGTCAAGCTGCTCCTGCCTTTGCCCTGATTTGCTCACCGATGTCTTGTGCATTGTCATCTATCTGTCAGCTGACAGTATTTACATTTTAAAAGTCTGATTCCTTTAAAATTAAAGGGCCACGAAACCCCCCAGTCTCAGCGTGGTGTTTTCACACCTACAGTCTGTAAAAGCTCAGGAAAGTGGGTGTGTCCAGCTCGGTTTAAGTAGGAGTGTCGGGGGAGGGAAAGAGGGAAGGTTTTGCATATAAATGGGAGTTTCCATTTGTGCACGCGCTGACTTTCAAACACAAACACAGACGCAGGGTGAGAAAGACAGGGACTATGTTCACATGGACTTCAGTCATCTAATTATTTGCCAAATTATTAATTCGTGGACTTAAACTGCAGTTTGGCACTTTCACTTTTATTCACGAACATTTCCTGCGTGTCCCGCGTGACAAACGAGATATTAAATGTGAGTAACTGCTGAAGGAGTGCAGATTTAATGGAGTATTTGAAACGCACGGCATATTTCAGGAAAATAAATCCTGCATTTCTCGGTAACTAAATGCACTCGGTAGGCAGCATCAGAAAGCCCTGTGTGTGTATACACTAATCTGTCACTAAATGCGGCAAAAATCTACACGACAGTAATCGTTTGATTAAGATGTTTACACTTTACACGGATCTTTCAGTCTATAATACTGTAGTGATGTTAACGTGCTGTAAACTCAGCAACAGTTCTAATCATTTGACTAAGGCAGGGCTATTCAATTAGTTTGTCATGGGGGCCAGTTCATGAAGAGCATCCCAAACGAAGGGCCGGAGAGGTATGACTTGCAATATGAGTGAGGACACAACAGCATATGCTGTATTTTTGCTACTTAAGACACCCACGGTTGCTTTTTTTACATTAATATGTTGTATTTTGAAACTACATAATATCATTGTACAATGTGGCTTTTTTAACAAACATTCAAATGTATTTCAGAGTACAACAAAAGCAGTACATTGTTTGAGCTTCTTCTTCACATTCATATGTGTTTAAACTGCATAACAGTTATGGATGCAACAATTATAGATTTTGGTTGTATGATTATAGTCTGAAGAATAATCATGGTTTCACGGTCATCATGTCTAATGTAAATTTAAGCTCCATATTAGGTAGGCCTACGTATTTAGATTAACTGTTGTTATCATCTGCGTTCATACACTCTCAGAAATAAAGGTACAGGAGCTGTCACTGGGGCAGTATCTTTTCGAAAGGTACATATTTGTACCTGAAGGGTCTATAATGGTACCTCAAAGGTACTTTTTAGGTACATATAGAGGCTATTATATGCACCTTTGAGGTACCACTGTGGACTCTTTGGGTACAAATATGTACCTTTTGAAATAATACTGCCTCAGTGACAGCTCCTGTACCTTTATTTCTGAGAGCGTATACATAATCATTTTAATAATAATTCGTCTTATATATCTTTTGTTTACATTGCACAGAAAGGCTCGCACAACCTCACCGTGTTGTTTTCTACTGTGTGCGCCCGGATAGCCGCGAGCGCGTTGCTCCGCTTGCGCGCGCACATTCCAAACATTAGAAATAACAAACGTGCGCGCGGAAAGGACGTGATATTGGAACGGCCCGCTGCTGTAGTTAACTCAGTGTGCGTGCGTATTGGCCTCAGCGTATAAGCTCGAAACTTTAAACTAGCGCACAGGTGGAATAACTGTTTAATTGCAGCAGTTTCGTTCTGTGCAACAGAAACGCGGCGTGGAGAAGCCTGTACGATTAATCAACCATGACGAATTAAAGCGCAGTGCATCCCTAACAACGATATCAGTGCATTGTACAAAAGACCTTTTCTACAAACATATCCAAATGTTTTTGGCTGCCCGCTGCACTCGCTTAATGTCAGGTGACTTAGGATCACGCTCTGCACAGCCTTCAACTGCAGCTCGTGCTGTATTAAACAGACACGTCACTTCAGAACTATAGCGGCCGTTTTTCAACTGAACTAAATTTATTTCTGATGTATTGATCATACTAATTGGAGGGCCAGAAAAAATAGTCTTGGGGGCCGGGTTTGGCCCGCGGGCCGCCAATTGAATAGCCCTGGACTAAGGTCTGTCTTTAAACACTGAAAGAGGATTGCAGACGAAACCAACTAACTTTGCCATCTTCATAAACAAACAAACACCACTAAACGCCTACTTACCGATCAGGTGACATGTTCTCTGCAAACGTATTTATGACGCGTGGTAATACACCTCTGTATTCCAACTGCTTGGGTCCACACGCGAGCTTTACTCTCATCTCGGGGAAATGGAAACAAAAACTTTGTTGCGGCACATTTATCAACGCAACACCGACGAACCAATCCTCTCGGCTGGCGACAAAACGTAGCGTCTCTCTGCCGTTTGAAAATTGTCACAGGTAAACACATCTTCCTGTATATGTAGTTCATGCATATTGATGAAGCTCCGCGTCATACACAATAGAGCGCTCTGATTGGTTTGCACAAAGGCCATGTCATGAATTAATGCCGCACGCTGACTGACGTCAACTTGTTCGCTTCCGGGAGAGACGTCCACTCTCCACGCTGGACCATATGCATGGATCTCATCAGCGTGACGCAGCCTCAAAAATTAGTTTCAAACCGGAAGAACGAATTTGCTCGAAATAACGCAAAAACAACCAATTTTCACTTTTTAGTCAATTATATGTGTCCTTATAGTGTTTATAGCAGCGTGGGACACATATATGACTGTCAACAGCCCAAAAAATGTGTTTTGGTGTTTCATGGCCCTTTAAGACGTTCAATTGAAATGTATTTTTTTTTTACATTAGACTAAAAAAGGCTATCCTCTTAGTGCTAACCACTAAGCCACCATGCTAACGACTTGCATAGAACAGCACATTTCCATTACTGAGTGAATTCTCCTTTAAATACATACAAGTGTTCATATTTATGCTCGTACAGTTTTGCCTTGTGATTGAAAACACACACAAACACACACACACAAAGAGATAGTCTCTGATGTCTGCCATACCTGACGCTGCTAACTTTAAATGAGACGTTGGCGGATTTAAATAGAAAGTCCGCCGAGGGAGTTTATGATGGATTTCTTTAGTGACTCGCCACCAATCTTACTATGAAGACATTCAATTAAAACGGCCTTTAAAGTGCAGGAGTCTTTCGGCGAAGAATGGCGAGCGTGCGCCACCCAATAGAGACGCTACCGGCTGTACAAATTAGTAGATGATCCATCTTGATGATAAATAATATAACTGTCAATATGATGAACGAGCACGCTGATGCCGACAACATTGGGCTTTTTATGCTGAAAATTAAGCATGACGCGGACATAACAAGTCCATCATCTGCAAATACCAGCAGTGACAAATTCCATCAGGAAGGCTGAATAAATAAATGTGCCGGCAGTCGGAAAGCGGTTCGACTCAAGGTTTGACTGGTTGGTTAATGCCATCGTGTTTTGCTGTGTTGGTTACAGTGTGACCTTTAAATCGGCGCTCCAACATGAACACAAACACACGTTCGTTGCATACGCTTAAAGTCGAGTCAAGGGAACGACTGAAACTCACAGTGCATGAAGAGACGCCTCAGTCATGTAGATCTGCTTCACATCTCACACTGCTTTATTCATTCATTCATTCATTCATTCACTCACTCATTAACTCTTTCATTCATTCACTCACTCATTCACTCATTCATTCATTCATTCACTCATTCATTCATGCATTCATTCATTCATTCATTCATTCATTCATTCACTCATTCATTCAGTCATTCATACATTCACTCACTCACTCACTCACTCACTCACTCACTCACTCACTCACTCATTCATTCATTCATTCATTCATTCATTCATTCATTCATACATTCACTCATTCATTCATTCATTCACTCACTCATTCATTCACTCACTCACTCATTCATTCATTCATTCATTCATTCATTCATTCATTCTTTCATACATACATTCATTCATTCATTCATTCACTCATTCATTCATTCATTCATTCATTCATTCATTCATTTATTCATTCATTCATACATTTACTCATTCATTCATTCATTCATTCATTCATTCATACATTCACTCATTCATTCACTCACTCACTCACTCACTCACTCACTCACTCATTCATTCATTCATTCATTCACTCATTCATTCATACATTCACTCATTCATTTATTCATTCATTCATTCATTCATACATACATTCACTCATTCATTCATTCATTCATTCACTCACTCACTCATTCATTCATTCATTCATTCATTCAATTATTCATTCATTCATTCATTCATTCATTCATTCATTCATTTATTCATTCATTCATTCTCCTTTGCCTTAGTCTCTTTTTATTTTATGTAAATAAATATACATTCCCTTCATTGTAAACAACATGGACAGGAATGGGAGCGTTGTTTGCACTATTGTCAGTTTTAGGCGCCTTTGTGCAGTTAAACTCTGCCTTTTTTACTACAACAGCTGCATATATTCGCAAGAGGCAAGCTACTGTTCGAGCACTCGCTAATCGCTCACGTTTCAATCGGCGTAAGCCCTTTTTAGAATGCCGAGCGAGGCACATGCTTCCTGTTTATACTTGAACGCGCATGCCCAGAGTGCGCGAATGGTCACGTGATATACGTTTCTGGTGGAGTAGTGTGGACGGAGATACGTTCAGAAACACTGGGTGAAACGCTAGTGTGGACGCGGATCGTTTTCATGCTAAAACGCCATTTTAAAACTAAAACGCACTAGTGTAAACAGGGTAAGTTTGACGTGTTTCCCCCCTTACGTGAAACTTTTGTAAAGCATCTGCTTTCCGTTGCTGTGTCAGAATACTTGCTTGTAAAATACAGTCATACTTCAGAAGGTTTAGTTTAAGCAGATTTGATGAACGTGAACATCATTGACTCTGAAGGGAGTCGCTTACCGGATGCGCTGTACTGCACGTGTTGTCTACTTGCGTGCATTTCCTAAGCAACAAAAACAAACAAACATCACAGATAATGTCCGTGGCTGCGTCCGAAACCGCCTACTACTCAGTAGTTACTGCATTTGAATTTAACCGTACTGCTCGGCCGTTAGAAAAGTACGTTCTATACAGTATGAATGTGAGAAGTATGAATGGAATTCGGACGTTCTACATCCACCATTTTGTCACGGTCACGTGACCTACCTGTGACAGTTGCGTCGCTTCACTCCCATTCATGAATTCTCTCGCGGGGCATCATGGGATAGCGCAGCGTGCATGGGATGCGCACTTCAGAATCTCGCCGGAAGTAGTAAGTCATCCGGGTACTTCTCGCATACTGATTTTCGAATTCTATGATTTCGGACATACTACTCGGCTCGCATACTGATTTTATCGTACTGTATAGTATGGAAGAATGCGGTTTCGGACGCAGCCCGTAACCCTAAAAGTTGTTTAGAATTAAATGTTAAGAGATGATGTGACACAACGCGCACCTATGTGTGCCTTTGATGTACCCCTTGATGCTTCTTATGTCCTTGTCGCAGCACCAGTGGCACCGAAATTAGCCACCAAAATTCATTTGCTGATTCGGTCCGTTCCATAACGGTTACATAGGATTTTCGATACCCAACCCAAGTCATCACTAGTCGGAGGCCTTAAAGGGTGCTTTCACACTTGGTTCAATTGCCTGGGCCATACCCAAGTTCGATTGTCCCCCCTTGCCACCTTCTCAGTTGGTTTGTGTTCACACGGTCTTTTTTCCTTCTGAACCCCAGTATGCTTGCGTCATCAAGCCGCTGTTTTGTGTACGGCGGTTGCCAGGTGACGGACGCGAGAGCAAAGCGCCAAAATGGAAAGACGTCCGCACATCGCGGTCGTTACGCTTTTACTGAACCTTTTGGTTTTGAACATACAGAAAGCGACTCGCGTCTGTCTGCCGCAAAAATAATATAAACGTTCAGAACATCACGCGATGTCTGCAGAAGCTGTTTTTGGAGGAGACAAGCAGACATTATCACTGTTTGTACTGGGTCAGTCCCGCTTGTCGTCAAGGTAGGTGACATACACAGACACACGAATGAACGTTATGAAAACTATAGTTTGTTGTACAGTTGGCGGTTCACTTCTGGCTTTTGGTACGATTGCATTTATACTACAAGTGAACCGTACCAGAGTTCACATGAACCGTACCCCAGACCACCTCTTTCAGGTGGACTCGGATACGGTTCACGGGTGCGCACCAGAGTTCAGAAGACATGTTCACACTAGCTAAACATACCGTACTATGACGTCAAACGAACCCGGGTGCGGACCAAAAGTGCTAGTGTGAAAGCACCCAAAAACACATGCAAATGATAAACTTTCACACTATTATGGTTAAACCAGTTATGTTCAAACTCAGTCCTGGAGGGCCGGTGTCCTGGTGGTTTTAGCGCCAACTTGACTCAACACACCTGCAAGGATGTTTCTAGAAAGCCTAGTAAGAGCTTGATTAGCTAGCCCAGGTGTGTCTGATTGGGGATGGAACTAAACTTTGCAGGACACCGGCCCTCCAAGACTAAGTTTGCACACCCCTGGGTTAAACGTAGCAGTGACACCTGATCAACTATGATTCCCTGTCCGCGATGTGACTTGCGGATAATAATAATAATAATAATTCCTTACATTTATATAGCGCTTTTCTGGACACTCAAAGCGCTTTACACACAATGGGGGGGATCTCCTCATCCACCACCAGTGTGCAGCATCCACCTGGATGACGCGACGGCAGCCATTTTGTGCCAGACCGCACACCATACACCAGCTGATTGGTGGAGAGGAGACAGAGTGATGAAACCAATTAGGATATGGGGATGGTTAGGAGGCCATCATGGACAGAGGCCAATGGGCAGATTTGGCCAGGATGCCGGGGTTAATACCCTACTCTTTTACGAAGAACATCCTGGGATTTTTAACGACCACAGAGAGTCAGGACCTCGGTTTAATGTCTCATCCGAAAGACGGCGCTCACTGAGCAGTATAGAGTCCCCTTCACTATACTGGGGCATTAGGACCCACACAGACCGCAGGTTGGGCGCCCCCTGCTGGCCTCACTAACACCACTTCCGTCAGCAACCGAGCTTTCCCATGTGGTCTCCCATCCAGGTACTGACCGGGCGCCTTAGCTTCAGTGGGCGACCATGTGAGAGTTGCAGAGAGCTAGCTGCCGGATGCGCACACTGCGATATTAACTCTGAAATCATATATTGTGCAGCCCTATTTTTCAGTACTCTTTCCAGTACTGTGCATAAGTGTTTAACCGCAAAGATTATTCTGGAATCACAGTAAAAAAAACACCTCTGAACTCAGACTTATTTGGCCTTTCACAAACAGATGTTGGAGCTGATGGGAGCTGCTCTGGGATCAGCAGAAAGGTCAGCGCTGATAAACAGAGCACAAACGAAGGTTAACCAGACGACAGAGCCAGAAATAATTGAGGATTCACCACTAGCACTGTTAGTGTATGAATAATGCAGAGTGACAAACGTCGCCTCTTCTCGGCATCCGCATTTATCATTTATAGAGCGGCACATGCTTTAATTAATGCCGGAGCCGTGACCGGCTAATGGGAACTGTGAACTGGCTCCTGTAAAAACTACACCTGTGACCCCTCGCTGCAAAGGTCAGACTCTCAGACTCTCAGCATCACTTCTGTGAGAGCTTCACAACCAACTGAAGATCATATCAACAAATATTTATGTGATTTTATAAATTATTTATTTCTAGCATTTTTTTTATTGTAGACTGAAATTAAAGGTGCAGTAGGTGATTGTCTTCAGAAAGATGTTTTGTTGTGCTGGTTGAAAGTCTCTTCACATTACAGTATTACTGATTAAAGTAAATGATCTAAATGTATTTATATGTATTTTTATATTCTGGGTGAGGCATAAAACTAATAAATCTTCATCCAATAAAATTTTATCAGGCTGATAATTCCCATAATTCTGATAAGTAGCCCAAACTGCCTGTCAGCATATGTAGATTTGTATATCTGCGCACCTCCGCTCATCTGCCGTTTGCACATGCACGTGCACAGGAGAGAGTGACAGGGGTAAAAACAAATACTGAATCAAAACTTTAAAACTCTGAATCAATGCTAGTTTTGCACGTTTGAGGAAGGACGACACCATGGCTGAAGTATTTCTGTCTGACAGGTAATGTTATGTCTTAATCTATTACAGTCACACAAAGCTGATGTAGATTGTGTTGTTTTATGAATAGGTTATATGCACATAATAATAATAATAATAATAATAATAATAATAATAATAATAATAAT
>CAIGQQ010031697.1:4061902-4072530 GCA_903798035.1 Danio albolineatus
ACACACACACACACACACACACACACACACACACACACACACACACAGACAGACACACACACTCTGACTTATAAAAGCTTACACTCTCTTTTACACACACACACACACATACACAAACACACTCTGACTTACATAAGCATACGCTCTCTCTCTCGCTCTCTCTCTCGCTCTCTCTCTCACACACACACAGGTGTTTGATATGGCCGTGTATGTGATGTTGTGGTGCAGCAGGAAGGCTCTGATCTCCTCCTGAGGTCTGAGATTGTGTGTGTGTCTGCAGGCGGATGTTCATCACACACCGCTGGAGACCCGCTGTTCACCCTCCGTCCACTATAGGCTTTGATCACGTCCCGCACCAGCAGAAAATGTGCAGCGTGTGTGTTTGTGTGTATGTGTGTGTGTGTACACCGCAGAATCACTCTGACATGATGATGTACCGCTCACTTTCTGCAAAGACTAAAGCTGTTGATTCTCCATTCATGATTCTTGAGGAACGATTGTTTGTTTGCTCACCGACTGTAGCAGCAGCTCGAACACTGATATTATTTTACACGTACAACCCAGCAAATATAACATTTCAGACTCTAAAGACAATACAAGTCACTTTAAATGGTCATGAAACCCACTCTTTTGGTTCAAGTCTACCTCAGAATGTTTTCAATAAAAATGCTCCATGATGGGCGTGGAGCACTGAGGGCAGAGGGAGGAGTGGGCGTGGCCGACAGAGCAGGCGAAAAAGAGGGGAGGGAACAACTGCTTTCAATCGGCTCACAAAATGACACGCAAACCATGAGGAGACGCATGATTTTATACTTTACAGAGTTAAAATGCAAAGAAATAAACAGTAATTTAATACCTTGCTACATTTATTATTTGTAATTTCATACATGCCTAACCATAATTAGTTAAATCATTATGAAGATAATTGTGTTAATATAAACACTATAAATGATGAGAACTTCTCTCCTCCTCAATCTCGGGGTCTGAATGCAGAAACAGTGGATAGCAGTGCAGCAGGTCTCTTGCCCTGTATATTCCAACTATTAGCTCTGCTGGTAATCTGGAGGATATTAAATAAAATCGAACACAGCAGCACGGATATAGGCGATGTGTCTGACGTGTCTGATGTGACCTCCATTCTCCAATTCTCGTACAGCTCTCCAGACAAAAATGCTTGCTGCAAACTCACAGAATCGTGGAGAAAAACATGCAACACACCCTGTGGATCATGGAAACAAACACATACGACCCATGCCGTGCAGATGCAGTCTCATCTAGTCATTGGGTCACAGAGTGACAGGTCTGCCTTGCTTTCGGAAAGCACGTGGTCTAATGAATAAGAAGCAGGGTCTTCTCATAGGATAAAAAAAACTCCGCTATGAATAATAATGAGAAACCGACGCGTCATCACTCCGCTAGCAAAATTCGCATCGATTTTTATCCTGACCCAATAATTATTTTAAACTCAGAAGATGAAATTAGGCAAGGCAAGGCAAGTTTATTTATATAGCACATTTCATACACAGTGGCAATTCAAAGTGCTCTACATAAACAGAAATAAAATTGAAGTATAAGAAAATTAAATAATAAAAAAACTGATAAAAACAGACTAAAATAAGTTAAGACAATTTATAAAAGAATGAAAAGAAAAGAAAGACACAATAGTGCGATCTGTCGGACGTAGCACAGCGCTCATTCAGTAAAGGCACAGCTAAACAGATGTGTTTTCAGTCTTGATTTGAATGTGCCTAATGTTGGAGCACATCTGATCATTTCTGGAAGCTGATTCCAAATTATCTGACAAAAGCTCAAAATTATCCAGTTTTCCCCACAATTAAAGCTGACAGGTGCTAGAGGTGTCTAAAAGGGGTGGTCCAGAGTGCATTTTTAAAGCTTGGTGGTGTTTATGGTTAATGTGTGCTCATGCTTCATTTGTAGAAAATCACGATACTTTTTCACATATCGTACTTTGATTATATACAGCTACTCTGCTAATATGAAAACCACTGTCATATTTCCTAGTTCCTCTAAAAGACCGCCCTCAAGAGGCTGTGATTGGTCAGCTAACATAATGTGCTGAGATTCGCAGATCGGCTCCATGTCACCAGGAAGCATCCTGCTTTAACATTACAGCACATCTGGCCATGCCCCTTTGCTGCACAGAGTGTATGCTTGTAACCTGAAAGGTTTATGACATCATTAACCAGGATGTATTTTTTTGTAGTCCCCAAACTTCGTTCGCTGTAGGCTTTGCTAAGCTAACTCTGTAAAAGCCAATGTCTGCCATTGCATTGAACTTTGAGCGTCTTACATTCAGAGATGTTGTTTATGTTTACACAGCTACGTTACACATCAACTAAAGTTTAAAATATGATATCGTAGTGGACAACCCCTTTAACTGATGCTCAACACACACAACTCTGTTAAAATATGATAAATATTTTGCAAGAAACATGCTGAGTAAACATACTTGTTTATTTGAAAAACAAAGATGAAGTCAGATATTCTGGTTTGAAAATGTGCATTACGTACCGGAACACTGTCTCTGTTTTGGTCTTTTAACCCACCCAATGCCAGTTTAGCCAATTATATTTTAGCACAGCGGGTTGCCTTGTTGAAAAACAGCATCTTTCATTCATTCATTCAATCATTCAGTAATGAAGGCTGTCAAAGCATGCGTCCATGACTGAAATGTGACCTCCGGTGGACAGTAGCAAACTCTGAAATGAGACACAGATTCAGAGTTCCACATGAGGTGGTTATTAATTAGCAAAACATAAATATCCCGAACGTAAACATTAGGTGAGCAGGTTACATTGCAACTATCCTAAAAACGCACTACATGACAAGTTTTGCAGTAATGAGCAATTTGTCTGTTTGCACCAAACGGAACACGACAGAAATTTAAATACAGCCATTCAGAAGCATAGAATAGTGCACTCACTGCACTCCAACGAAGTGGTAAGGTTTATAATCTAATTAATACATATTAAATCTCTTTAACATTATAAAATGAACATGCTGAATCACTGATATGTGTTGGTTTGCACTGAGTCACAGTTCTGAAGCTCAATTTCAAACGGTTTATTATATTTACAAGGTCTGAGGTGAACTATCTGCTGCTGCTTTCAGTATAAGGCAATAAATGTCATGTAAAACAGCATTCAAACTCACATTATTAGCATTTAACACTGAATAAAACACATGAGGTGTACCTGAGGTGATCATTGTCAGTTTTCTAGTTAAGCCTTTAAATATCATTTTAAGCTGAATACTAGTATCTTAAAACTATGATGTCAAATATTATTTGCTATCATCATGGCAAAGAAAAAAGAAATCAGTGATTAGAGATGATCTATTAAAACTATTATGTTTAGAAATGTATTAAAAAAAATCTTCTCTTCGTTAAAAAAATATACAGGAGGGCTAATAATTCTGACTTCAACCGTATGTGTGTTTCCACCATACCATCCAGCCCTGGTCTCACCTACACAGAGAAAGCGATAGAGAAAGTGAAGAGCAGTGAAATGCGAACGCTTCAGATTAAATGTCATGCGTGAATAAAGCACACATGAAAAAAAAAATGTAATCAGCACGCCTCTCCATTCCAGCACTGTTGACGAGGAGCATGTTTTTCCTAATGAGCTCCCGGTGAAATTCCCTGCCATGCCATGTTGGCTCTTTCATGCTATTATTTCGCATCCATTTATCCAGCTCCACCACAAGAATTTATGTGCCGCTATGACACTCACAAGATCATAAAGGAGCAGCTGCCGTCCGATTGGATGACAAATAATAGAGACCGAACCGGGGCTGGGATCAATAACAAGATGCTTTTCCGCAGCGATGTGAGTGTGTGGAAGGAGGCTAAACGGAGAACAGATCCATCTGAATGCTGAATGTCCGCCCGCTTTATATATATATATGGCTGCTTCTTCGGCTCAGGGCGATTGTTGACTTTTAGGAAATGAACTCCCTTGAGACGTACTCTAGTTTATATAATTTAGTATCTAGCAAAGTCTGAGATGGACTGAAACTTTTTTTTAACCACCGTGCCATTTTATATTAGACACACATATTAGATTTATTGTACTCCCTCACACACTGTAAACCCTAACAGTGTAAATCACTACACAAAATAAGTTTAATTCAGACTTCTGTAACATTTTATTTTAATTTCAAATGCTATTTTTAAATCATTAAAATTATGATAAAATAAAATTTTATTAATCATTTTTATGTTTACATTTTGCATTAGTGTTTAATTTTAAATACATATTTAAAAATATATGTATATATTTAGTATTGTAATGTGAAATGGGATGCTGACAACGGGGTTGAGGATCCAAATGCAGCATTATTCCACAGAGATGGCCAGGCAAGCAATGGTCAACACAGGGGCAAACAGATGTATACAGGGAATCCAGAGTCGTGGTCAATACACAGGGGAATGGTCAGTACAGGCAGGCAGCAGACAATGAAAACAAACAAACAAGGCGAGGGTCAAAACACGGCAAGAGAAACGCTTGATAATCTACCGAATGAGGAACAGGTGCGTGCGAGCAGTGCATGACTGAACCTTGTAGTCCATGTATCGATGGCTTTGTAATCCTTTAGTGATCTGTGTGTTTATCAGTGATCTGCCAGAATTAGATCGCTGGTAATTGTGACAAGTACAAACATTTCATTTTTAAAAAAATATTTTTTTAACAAATAAGATGTTTTTTTTTTAATCAGTAACATTTGTTGCTAGTAATACATTCATGCCTCCATGTTAATGGTTTTAATATTTAACAATAGCCCTGATTTACCATTAACTGCAATAGGAAAAGAACTCAATCTTGCCTCTCGGTTGTGTAACTGGAGTTGGTTGTGTTTATGCTGAAGATTCATTCAGAGATCGTACTTTCAACATTCATTTAAAATTGCAGATTCATTTACAAATGATTTATTGACTCAAATGATTTGTTCAAAAACAGATTCATTCAGAGACCATCAGGTAAGCAATGGTCAGTACAGGCAGGCAGCAGACAACTTAAACAAACAAACAAGGTGAGGGTCAAAAGCAAGGCAAGAGAAACGCGTCGTAATCTACCGAATGAGGAACAGGTGCGTGTGAGCAGTGCATGACTGAAACTTTTAGTCCATATATCGACGGATTTGTAGTCCATTAGTGATCTGTGTGTTTATCAGCAATCTGCCAGGATTAAATCACTGGTAAATGTATAAATATTTAGTTTTAATATTTCAATTTTTATTTAAATATTTAAAAAATAGTATTTTTTTAACAAATGATATATGTTTTTTTGTCCAGTAACATTTGTTGCGAGTAATACATTCATGTTTATGCTTTTAATAATTAACAATAGCCCTGATTTTTCATTAACTGTAATAGGAAAAGAACTCACTCTTGACTCTCAGTTGTGTGACAGGAATTGATTGAGTTTATGCTGAAGAATCCTTCAGCGATCGTACTTTCAAGATTAATTCAAAATGGCAGATTTATTTACAAATGAATCATTGACTCAAATGGTTTGTTCAAAAAAACAGATCCATTCAGGCATTGTACTTTCAAAGTTTTATTCGAAAGGGTGGATTTGTTTAGAAATCAAGCTACTGCCTGTCTTTATGAATAGATCATTGAGTCATTGATTGATTCAGAGATCATCAGGTAAGCAATGGTCAATACAGGGAATACAGAGTCGTGGTCAATACACAGGCAAATGGTCAGTACAGGCAGGCAGCAGACAATGAAAACAAACAAAGCGAGGGTCAAAATACGGCAAGAGAAACGCTTCCTAATCTACCGAATGAGGAACAGGTGCGTGTGAGCAGTGCATGACTGAAACTTGTAGTCCATATATCGGTGGATTTGTAGTCCTTTAGTGATCTGTGTGTTTATCAGCGATCTGCCGGGATTGAATCACTGGTAATTGTATAAAGATTTCATTTAAGTATTTAAATATTAATTTAAAATATTAAAATATATATGTTTTTTGACAAATAATGTTTTTTTTGTCCAGTTAACATTTGTTGCAAGTAATAAATGTATGCTTTTATTTTTTTATGGTTATAATAATCAACAATAGCCCTGATTTTCCATTAACTGTAATAGTAAAAGAACTGGCTCTTGCCTCTCAGTTGTGAAACAGAAGTAGGTTGAGTTTGTGCTGAAGACAGCCAGTCCTTGGCTATTGAAACTGTTGTTGTTTACGCTCTGCTGCTCGAGAATCCTTGTATTTTCCCTCTGTCCTTCATTCTTTTTTTATTTTGGCTTTAGTTATTGGACGAGGCTCCGACAGAGCTCTGAATATCTGCAACGGGTCTCAGAAGCTGATTGAATTCTGTAGCCTGTTTCCAGACGGTGAGCATGCAGGACAAAAAAAAAAAAAAGATGCATTTCTCCGCCAACCGCTGAAAGCACATCCATTCCCTCACCCCGTGCCTAATTTCTAATGCAACATTAATGTGATGAGATGCTTTATAATGTGTAGAGTATACCACATAAGCATTTTACAAGCAGAAGTGCAGTTTAGTATACAGATTGAGAAAATACAAGCCAGATTTGCTTTGTAAATTGAATGCTAACTGTGTTTGTTGGTGTTGGTTGTTAGTGGGAGGTGTGCTATTGATTCAGATGCTCCTTTTTTAAAATTAAAACACTCGTGCTATTATAAATGGGTATGTTTGTGTCCTGCGTCTTGATCATGTTACGAATGAGCCAGCCAGCTGTTACGGTCAACAATGAAATCTAATGTGTAATGGGAAAAAACAATGGCTTCGTTCCAACTCGTAGTGAGCTGCACTGCTTTAAATCAAGTGAACGGTTTTGGAAAATGAGCAGCCAGTTCTGTCTCTGGTTAATTTGAGGAGACTGCCAAGAAGAGGAGTGTGATATTGACACGAAACGAGCTCTTAATTTGTGCCGATTGTGTTTTTGGGTTGGTTATTGGTCTGTCGTTGTATATAAATGATGCAAACGTGCCAGTAGGTGGCGAATCTCATTGCCCTTAGGTAAGGATCATTCGTTGAATTGTACATGCAGCCGATTCATTTAGATACAAAGCTAGTCTTTATGAATGAATCGTTGAATCAATGACTCAAATGATTTGTTCAAAAACAGATTAATTCAGGGATTGGACATTCAAAAGATTCAATCAAAATGGTGGAATTGTTGTCTTTATGAATGGATCATTAAATAATTGACTCAAATGATTTGTTAAAAACGTCGGCGCCAATGGTGTAGTGGTTAGTGTGTCGACCCGGGTTCGATTCCGCCTTGCGGTCCTATGCCGATCCTTGCCCTCTCTCTGCTCCCCATGCTTTGATGTGAATTCTCTCTACTGTCCTATCTAATAAAGGTGAAAACCCCGAAAAAATAATTATAAAAAAAATAAAAAATGATTTGTTAAAAACAGATTCATTGAAGAATCGTACATTCAATAGATTCAGTCTAAATAGCTGATTCATTTAGAAACTAATGAATATGTTTTGGTGTTGGTTATTGGTCTGTCGTTGGATATGAATGACACAAACTCTGCTAGTAGGTGGCGACAAGTCAGTGTCTTAGAGGCAGATTTGTTGAATCATTAAAAAGATTCATTTAAAACATTAAAAAAATTAAGCAAGTGACTCTTTATCAATGGACAACTGAATCATTGACTCAACTGAATTGATTCATTCAGGAATCAGACATTCAAAAGAGTTGTTCAAAATGGTGGATTTATTTAGAAAATTATTTAGTCTTTATGGATGAATCATAGAGTTGTTGATTTAAATGATTTGTTCAAAAACAGATTCATTCAGAATTCATTCAGTAATCGTACATTCATAATATTCATTCTAATAGTTTCATTTAGAAAAAAACAAGTGAACATCTTTTTTAAATGATCATTGAATCATTGACTCAAATGGTTTGTTCAAAAATAGAGTCATTCTGGATTAATTTGTGAATCGTACATTCAGGACATTCATTCACAGTGGTGAATACATTTAAAAAAGTAAGCAAGTAATTGTATTTATGAATGGATCATTAATCATTGATTCAAATGATTTGTTAAAAAACAAATTTATTAGGGAATCGTACATTCAATAGATTCACTGATAATGGCAGATTCATTTAGATATGAAGCAGGTGACTGTGTTTATGAATGGATCGTTGAATTATTGATTCAAATTATTTGTTCAAAAAAAGACTCATTCAGGAACCAATTAGTTGCTTTAAAACAAGTGAATGGTTTTGAAAAATGAGCAGCCAGTTCTGTCTCTAGTTAATTTGAGGAGACTGCCAAGAAGAGGAGTTTGATATTGACACAAAACAAGCTCTTAATTTGTGCCGAATATGTTGTTGTGTTGGTTATTGGTCTGTCTTCATGAATGATATGAATGATATAAATGCTGCCAGTAGATGGCGACAAGTCAATGGCTTAGAGGAATATTTGTTAAATCATTAAAAAAAAAGATTCATTGAAAATGACGGATGACTAAGCAAGTGACTGTCTTTATCAAAGGATCACTGATTCATTGACTCAAATGACAATATAAGGAATCAGACATCAAAAAGACTAATTGAAAATGATGGATTTAGTTAGAAATTTATTTAGAAATATTTATTGATGAATCATAGAGTCATTAATTCAAACAATTTGTTCAAAAACAGATTCATTCAGGATTCGTACATTCAAAAGATTCGTTCCAAATGGCAGACTCAATTTGAAATGAAAGCAACTGTTTTTATGAACAGGTTGTTGAATCATTGACTCAAATGATTTGTTCAGAACTGATTTATATGGATTCATTTAGGAATCCTACATTCAAAAGATTCTTTCAAAATGGCAAATTCATTTTCAAATGAAGCAAGTGGCTGTCTTTATCATTTGATCACCGAATCAATGACTCAGATGATTTGTTCAAAAAACATATTCATTCAGGAATCGTATGTTCAAAAGATTCATTCCAAATGGCAGATTCAATTAGAAACGAAAGCAGGTCACTGTATTTATGAACTGACCCTTGAATCATTGACTCAAATGATTTGTTAAAAATAAAAATTCATTCAGGAGTTGAACATTCAAAAGATTTGTTCCAAATGGCAAATTCAATTAGTAATGAAAGCAGGTCACTGTGTTTATGAATGAATTATTGAGTCAAATGATTTGTTCAAAGAACAGATTCATTCAGGAATTGTATGTTCAAAAGATTCGTTCCAAATGGCAGATCCAATTAGAAACGAAAGCAGGTCACTGTATTTATGGATGAATCATTGAATCATTGACTCAAATGATTTGTTCGAAAACAGATTCATTCAGGAATCTTATCTTCAAAAGATTCGTTCCAAACGGCAGTTTCAGTTATAAACGAAAGCAGGTCACTGTATTTATGAACTGACCATTGAATCATTGGATTCATTTAGGAATCATACAGTCAGAAGATTCTTTCAAAATGGCAAATTCATTTTTAAATGAAGCAAGTGACTGTCTTTATCAATAGATCACCGAATCAATTAATCAAATGATTTGTTCAAAAAACAGATTCATACAGGAATCGTACATTCAAAAGATTCATTCCAAATGGCAGATCCAGTTAGAAATGAAAGCAGGTCACTGTGTGCATGAATGAATCATTGACTCAAATGGTTTGTTCAAAAAACAGATTCATTCAGGAATCATACATTCAAAAGATTCATTCAAAATGGTGCATTTGTCTTTATGAATGAATCATTGACTTGTTAATAAACAGATTCATTTAGAATTCATTTAGAAATCATATATGATAGTAATAATAATAATAATAATAATAATAATAATAATAATAATTGAAATTCTTGAAATTCAAGTATTTAAAATTTTATTAATAATCAAAATATTAATTATTATTGTTGATATCATTATTATTATTGCGTTTATTATTTAATTTTTTTACAACAAAATAAATTGTAAAAATAAAATAAAGCAAAACAATAAATAATTTAATAAATAAAAGTACATTAAATAAATAAACATACAAACAAACAAATAAACAAACAAATTATTTTATCCACTCTACTATATCCATCCCACAATGCCTCAAACTCTCTCTAAGTAGGCAGCGCACTGGGATTGGACATATCTTATTAATATAATTCTTTATAGTGTGCATGTATGATCCGTCTAGTGTGACTTCCTAATCCGTCTTGCTCTGTCTTGGCGTAAAGCGCTACATCACTTCATTGGTCATGCTTAATTAAATGTGTTTCGCCAGTAATGCAGGATCACATATTTATACTCAAACCCAACAACACCTTAAAACAGCAGGACTCGGGCTAATAGATGCGTCCGAGAGCAGGAGGGCTGAATGTTCACTGTGTTCAGCTTTATTTTTAATTAAGAGACTCATAAGACAAATCAGCAGACCGTAATCCCTCTCAGGACGAGTTGATTCTCTCTATGGGACGCCTCACTTTGTGTGTCCATCTCAGACTTCACGCTGAGACATAGGAGAGTGTAAAATGTGCTGTATTAATAGTGCTGTCGAGGGCAAGAGACACAGATGAGAGAAATGGATGGAGAGGTGGATCGTTGATGTTATGTCCGTTTTGTGGGATTTATTTTATTTTATTTTATTTTATTTTATTTTATTTTATTTTATTT
>CAIGQQ010031697.1:4123656-4138077 GCA_903798035.1 Danio albolineatus
TATTATTATTATTATTATTATTATTATTATTATTATTATTATTATTAATAATATTGCTTGACCCTAGTCCTCTTCTGTATTTTGTTCTAGCAGTAGCAGTGTTTTTATTTTTTATGACTGTATAGTGTTTTTGGGTTTGAGATGTTTTATTTATTTGATTGTTTATTTCATTTATTCATTCATTCATTCATTTTCCTTCAGCTTAATCCATTATTTATCAAGGGTTGCCACAATATGTTTTTATGCAGCGGACGCCCCTCCAGCTGCAACCCAGTACTGGGAAACATCCATACACACTCATTCACACACACACTCATACACTATGTCCAATTTAGTTCATCCAATTCCCCTATAGCGCATTTTTGTACTGTACTGTACATTTTGTTTGTACTGTGGGGGAAACCAGAGCACCTGGAGGAAACCCACACCAACACAGGGAGAAGTCCACTCAGAAATGCCTACTGACCCAGGTAGGACTCGAACCAACAACTTTCTTGCTAGGCTAACCACTGTCTTTTATTCTTTGTTTTTTTAGGGATGCATTGATTGCAAAATTAATTAATTAAATAAATATGTTGTCCTATCACAGCAGTATCTTTTATTCTATACTTTACAATGACATTGGAAATGCAGGGCTTTTTCCCTACATGATGACATTATGAGACTCATGCAAATCCCCCGTTTGTAATGCTTAGATCTGTATGAACAGAGAAAGCGTGCGTCCATTAGCCAGCCGGGTTAATAAAGAGACTGCATGCTTGAAAGGACACTAAAACCTGCATTTATTCATACAAGTGAGTGGCCATGTTGCCAATTACAGCCCTAAATGAGCTCCTAACAAGTTAATTGGTTATTAGCTGCATCACACACACTGACAGCGACTGCGCTGTGACTGAAATTCAACATCCAGCACAATTTTATTTTATTTTATTTTATTTTATTTTGATTTATTTTATTTTATTTTATTTTATTTTATTTTATTTTATTTTATTTTATTTTATTTTATTTTATTTTATTTTATTTTTTTTATTCATTTTATTTAGTTTTATTTTATTTATTCATTTTTCTCCCCAGGATGTCTTTGCTTGTTTTTTTATTTGTTTTATTTGTTTGTTTGTTTGTTTTTGTTTCATTTTGTTTTGCTTTGTTTCCCTTCAATCTTGTCATTACTTCTATTGTTATTATTATTATTATTATTATTATTATTATTATTATTATTATTATTAATTAGTAGTATTAGTGGTGGTAATAGAAGACAATGTTTTTTAGACATATGTCATTTATATCAATTTATAATATTTTGATTGATTGATTGATTGATTTATTTTGTTCGTTCGTTCGTTCGTTCGTTCGTTCGTTCGTTCGTTCGTTCGTTCATTCGTTTGTTCGTTCGTTCGTTCGTTCGTTCGATCTTTCATTCATTCATTCATTCATTGTTTTCTTTATTAATTCATTCTTTCAATTACTTATTCATTCAATTATTCATTCATTCATTCATTTATTCATTCACTCACTCACTTGTTCATTCATTCATTCAGTTACTCATTTACTCACACACTCACTTATCTCTTATTCATTCATTCATTCGTTGATTAATTCATTCACTCACACACTCATTTATTTGTTCACTCACACATTCATTCACTCACTTACTCATCCACCCATTCATTATTTCAATTACTTATTCATTCAATTATTCATTCATTCACTTGCTCATTCATTAATACATTCATTCACTCACTTGTTCATTCATTCATTCAGTTACTCACTTACTCACACACTCACTTATCTCTTATTCATTCATTCATTCATTTATTCGTCGATTAATTCATTCACTCACACACTCATTTATTTGTTCACTCACTTACTCATACACTTAGTCAACCATTAATTAATTAATTAATTAATTAATTAATTAATTCATTCATTATTCAATCAATTAACTCACTTATTCATTCATTCATTCATTCATTCAGTCACTCACTTGTTCATGTTTCACTCAATCACTTATTCATTCATTCTTTTAGTCACTCACTTATTCAATCACTCACTTATTCATTTATTTATTAATTCACTCATTTATTTATTCGTTCACACAGATACTCATTTACTCATGCACTTGCTCACTTACTCATTAGTTAATTCATTCTTTCACTCACTTACACACTCATTCCTTCATTTTTTCACTCACCTATTCATTCAGTCATTGACCAATTCATTCACCCACTTATTTATTCACTAACACATTCATTCATTAATTCATTCATTTGGTGTTTTAAATTGTTATATTTGTATTGATTGATTCATTCATTCGTTGATTTATTCATTCATTCGTTGATTCGTTCGTTCGTTCGTTCGTTCGTTCGTTAATTAATTCATTCATTCATTCATTCATTCATTCATTCATTCATTCATTCATTCATCCATCCATCCATCAATTCATTCATTGTTTAAATGATTCACTCACTCACTCACTCACTCACTCATTCTTTTGGTGTTATTTGTGTTATTTATAGTATTATTATGCATTTGCCAATTACAACCTCTAAATGAGCTCCTAACAAGTTAAACTGTTAATTAGCAGCACCACACTTCTAGCATCCAATCAAAACAACAACAAAAAACAGGATGTTGATGGAGAAACATTAGACGCAAGTCTCCATCCCGGCCCTCCATCAACCAAGACGGAGAGGTGACTTTCAATTAACTCAACTACAGTAATTAATCAGTTACCAGTAATGAAAACAGTAAACAGTGTGTCCCGTCAGCGGCCGCTCTGTGCATTAGCATCTCATTTAGATATGCTGTTCCGCCATATTTCCCCTTCTGTCGCCATCCGTCCTCCATCCTTCCGACTTTGGGGACGGAGATGATGGGAGCAGATTTATGGGGATCGACAGGCTTTTAGAGCAGCTCTTGGAGAGGCTTGAAAAGGTAAATTGGAGGTGTATGTGTGAGCAGATCGCGCTGCTTTAAGAGACGCGCCAATTTCTCCTTCTTTCTGATGAAGAGGGAAGATGCTTGATGATCAGGTTAAAGACTAAACACACTTTGGCTTGAGCTTAGACTGGAGCACACCTGCTGACACACATACGCATGTGCACACACACACAGATGTGCGCTTACACACACACACAGAGAGCTGCTGCAGCAGACATGCACATGCTGAGGAGCTGTTACACACACACACACTCACACACTCGGACCAGCTGAAAACAATCACAATCAGTCATTTATTTTCTTTTCGGCTTATTCCATTTATTAATCTGGGGTCACCACAGCAGAAGGAACCGCCTACCAATCCAGCATATGTTTAACACAACGGATGCCCTTCCAGCTGCAACCCAGTACTGGGAAACACCCATACACACTCAGACACTGAGACACTCATACACTACAGCCGTTTTAGCTTACCCAATTCACCTATACCACATGTGTTTAGACCATATACCTGCCAACGTTTGTCCCTGAAAATCCAGGTGACCGGGGTGGGGGTGGGTGGGTTGGGTTCGCGGGTGAGGTGTCTGAATAACACTGTTCAGAACCGTTGAGAATACTTTGGTGTCAGTAACTACTATGAAGTGACGGGAGTGTTGGCAGGTATGGTTTGGACTGTGTGGGAAACCGGAGCACCCAGAGGAAACCCACGCCAACATGGGGAGAACATGCAAACTTTACACAGAAATGCCTGCTGACCCATCCAGGACTCGAACCAGTGACCTTCTTGCTCTGAGGCGACAGTGCTAACCACTGAGCCAACGTGCCGCCTCTATCTATGATATTGTTACAATATTTTCATCAATTATTATAACATTTTTCAGTACGTTTTGTTGTAAATTCATTTAGTATTTGCATTTTATAATTCTATTGTTATATTATTTTACTTTTCTGATTGTATACATTGGATTTTATTTTTTTATTTATAATTTAATAACTTAGTTTATTCTTTTTATTATTAATTTAAATATATTTTATTGTTAATATCTACCTAATTTCTTATATCTATGCTAGAATCATGCTAATTACATTCTAATTTATGCTAGAATCATGCTAGCAACATACCAATTGATACTAAAAACATACTAACGACATACTACAAACATACTAACATACTAATCATATTAGAAACAACCAATATACCAATCCATACTAACAATGTATCAGTTCAAACTGAAACATACTAACAGACATACTCATCGTACTAGCAGCATGTTAATTCATGCTAGAATCATGCTAGCAGCATGTTAATTCATGCTAATTTATGCTAGAATCATGCTAGCAGCATACCAATCCATACTAGAATTATACTAACAACATACTAGAAACAAACTAACATACTAATCATATTAGAAACAAACAATATACCAATCCATACTAACAATGTATCAGTCCAAACTAAAACATACTAACAAACATACTAATCATACTACACTCTAAAAAAAATAGGTGCTAAATAGCACCAAAACTAGTTCTTTGGTCGTAATGAGGGAGGAACCTTTTTTGGTGCTATACAGCACCTTAAAAAAATAGGTGCTATATAGTACTTTTGTCAAATGGTGCTATATAGCACCTATATTTTAAGGTGCTCATAATGTTACTTTACCCTTTCCGCAAATAAAACCAGCATAAGAGTTATGAGAATTAGCTATAAGAACAAGTGCTTAGCAGTAGTAGTGGTGCTATATAGCACTTTAAACCCCCCAAAGAACCACTGAAAAACCTTTATGGTGCTTTAAAGGTTCTTTACACAGTAAAAGTGTTATATAGCACCCTGACCACCTTAAAGAACCACTGAAGAACCTTTATGGTGCTTTAAAGGTTCTTTACACAGTAAAAGTGCTAAATAGCACCTCAACCACCGTAAAGAACTACTGAAGAACCACTGAAGAACCTTTTTTTAAGAGTGTAGTAGCATGCTAATTCATGCCAGCATCATGTTAGCAACATGTTAATTCATGCTAAAAACATGCTATACTAATACCAACATACTAATCATACTAGCAGCATGCTAATTTATGCTAGAAACATGCTAGCAACATACCAATCCAAACTAGAAACATATTAACGTACTAATCATATTAGAAACACGCTAACAATATGTCAGTCTATACTAACAATGTATCAGTCTAAACTAAAACATACTAACAAACATACTAATCATTCTAGCAACATGGTAAGTCATGCTAGAATCATGCTAGCAACATGCGAACAACATGCTAATTTATGCTAGAATCATGCTAGCAACATATCAATCCATACTAGAAACATACTAACGACAAACTAATCATACTAGCAACATGCTAATTCATGAATCATAAGAATCATGCTGGTAACATGTTAATTCATGCTAGCAACATTCTAATTTATGTCAGAATCATGCTAGCAACATACCAATCCATACTAGAAACATACTTGCGACATACTAGAAACATACTAACACACTTATCATATTAGAAACATACTAACAATATACCAATCCATACTAGCAATGTATCAGTCCAGACTAAAACATACTAATCAACTTACTAATCATACTAGCAACATGCTAATTCATGCTAGAATCATGCTAGCAACATACCAATCCATACTAGAAACAAACTAGCGACATACTAGAAACATACTAACATATTAATCATATTAGAAACATACTAACAATATACCAATCCATACTAACAGTGTATCAGTCCAAACTAAAACATACTAACCAACATACTAATCATACTAGCAACATGCCAATTCATGCTAGAATCATGCAACATGTTAATTCGTGCTAACAACATGCTAATTAATGTTAGAAACGGGCTAGCAAGATACCAATCCATACTAGAAACATTCTAACGACATGCTAGAAACATACTAATCATATTAGATACATACTAACAATATACCAATCCATACTAGCAATGTATCAGTCCAGACCAAAACATACTAACCAACTTACTAATCATACTAGCAACATGCTAATTCATGCTAGAATCATGCTAGCAACATACCAATCCATACTAGAAACACACTAACGACATACTAGAAACATACTAACATACTAATCATATTAGAAACATACTAACAATATACCAGTCCATACTAACAATGTATTAGTCCAAACTAAAACATACTAACCAACATACTAATCATATTAGAAACACGCTAACAACATACCAATCCATACTAACAATGTATCAGTCCAGACTAAAACATACTAACCAACTTACTAATCATACTAGCAACATGCTAATTCATGCTAGAATCATGCTAGCAACATACCAATCCATACTAGAAACACACTAACGACATACTAGAAACATACTACCATACTAATCATATTGGAAACATACTAACAATATACCAATCCATACTAACAGTGTATCAGTCCAAACTAAAACATACTAATCATACTAGCAGCATGATAATTAATGCTAGCATCATGCTAGCAACATGTTAATTCATGCTAACAACATGCTAATTTATGCTAGAATCATGCTAGCAACATACCAATCCATACTAGAAACATGCTAACATACAAATCATATTAGAAACATACTAACAATATACCAATCCATACTAACAATGTATCAGTCCATAATAAAACATACTAATCATACTAGCAACATGCTAATTCATGCTAAAATCATGCTAGCAACATGTTAAGTCAGGCTAACAACATGCTAATTTATGCTAGAAACATGCTAGCAACATGTAAAATCATGCTATAACCATACTATGTGTACTTGTGTAATGACAATGAATTTGAATCTAATCTAATCTAACAACATGCTAATTCGTGCGTGATATGCTCATTCATGCTAAAATCATGCTTACAACATGGGTCTCCGAAACCCAACACTATGCGTCACTATTTGGGGCATAAAAATAGGATGTGAGTCTGGATATAACCATTTACTGGCTTACTTCAGTTTTTACAGTGTTTACATTGTTGACTGCAGGGATCTTAAACATTATTATTTAGCCAACTTGATACTTTGTCAAACGAAATAAACTACTTTCAACAGGCTTAAAGTTATATATGTTATATATGACCCTATGTAGTCAATTTAAATAAATATGCAAAAAAGTATGTAGATGTCTATTCAATGCATACAAAAACCTAGCATACTCAGCACACACTGTATAATTCAGTAGTGCATTACAAGTGTGTGGTTCTTCATGCTCTCATGCTTCATTGATGAGCGCTGCATGTCTCAGTGTTGGTTTGATCCGTCCTTCCAGAAGCTCAGCCGATGGTCATTTGAGCTGATGGTGGAGGTGTGTATCGGTGGACAGATGGAGTAAAGCAATGACGGAGGCGTCAGTAAAGCCTCATGATTCTCCTCTCAAGGCCAGAACGTTAACACTCACCCACACACTTCACAACTCTCTGTTATATAAGCTCAATTCATGCTCGTGTTTTTAATGAGTTCACTCAATAATCAGACAAACAGAAACGGCGCTGGTTGCAGATTATCTGTACTTTTGGCCTCTTCTAATTGCCTGTTGAATCTGAATGAGCGGTAGAAGAGTCAATTGCCTTTAAGAGTCAGTTGCGGTCATGACATAGTGGATTCGCTATTTACATGGCAGGCTTTGTAAGCGGAAAAATTTAATGCTTTAGTAGTGAGGAAACTGATTTGCTTCTGTGTTTTATTTTTCATTTAACATATTTAAATATGTTTGTGTGCTGCTGTGCATCCCTGTGTGTGTAATAAGCAGTGTTTTTTTATGATTTTACTTAATAATTAGACAAAGGTAGTTCATTCCACTGTGGTAACCTCAGAAATAGAGACTAAGCCGAAGGAAAGTGAATGAATGAATGAATGAATGAATAATCAGATATATTCCTGCAAACAGACAAAGTGCTGTACCTTTGGCTGTGTCTAATTGCCTGTGAATCTGAATAGAGAGTAGAGTAGTAGAGTAGAGTCTGTGGGGTAATAAGAGTGAATTCAGAGTCAGTGCTGTGCATGTAATAGACCCTTTTCTCTTTTCCGGGTTTCTCAGTAGTGGAAGTCGTCATAGTTCAGAAAACTTAGAGCACCGTGAATGGGAGAGTACAATTTGAAAAAAATTTTTTACAATCTTATTTGCTCAAAGAATAAAAGAAAAACTCCACAATGATGTTATCAAACGCCTCGTACAAGCGGTAATTCGTTTTTTTGTTGTTGTTTTTTTGTCATTTGAAACAAGGATTATATAATAGCTACATAAATACATATAAATGTTCATACGATTTTTAAAAAATCCAAAAAACAGCTTTCAAGGATTTAGGATTATGATGACCGTTAAACAGGTCATAACAGGCTTGTGAAAAGGGTCCATGACACTTAGAGCCCTATCATACATCAGGCGTAATAAGGAGCAAGACGTGTTTGGCGTGATTTGTTGCTATTTTCAGACCAGCGCAACCCTAATTTTCACGTTTTGTGCCACGTTGTTTAAATAGCAATCCGTTTGCGACACTTTGTGGACTCATGAGTGCGCTGGTCTAAAAAGGAGGTGTTTTAAGATGCATTGTCGCCGCGTAGCTATTTGAGTCAGTTGCGGTCATGATGGATTCGCTATTTACATGGAAGACTTTGTAAGCTGAAAAACTAAATGCTTTAGTAGTGAGGAAACTGATCTGCTAGTGCTACCTAAGATGAAGAAGGATGAGGAAGAGGTAGCAGCTTTTACATTTATATAGACAATAATAATCTTTTACATTTTAATCATTTCATTTAACTTATTTAAAGATGTTTCTGTGTTGCTGCACATCCCTGTGTGTGTAATAAGCTATTTGTTTTTTTAATGATTTCACTCACTAATCGGACAAACTTCTGCAAAACGGACAAAGTGCTGGTTGCCGATTATCTGCACTTTTGGCTGCGTCTAATTGCCTGTTGAATCTGAATGAGCAGAAGAGAGTCTTTGGAGAAATAAGAGTGAATTCAGCATCAGTGCTGTAAATGTAATGACACTTACTGTATCTTGCATTTCCATCATCTTTAAGGCAGATTCTCTGTTTACATGGCAGACTTTGTTAGCTAAAAAACTGAACGCTTTAGTGTTGAGGAATCTGACGTGCTAGTGCACAAGGTTTAAGACACGTTTTGTGCCCTAATTTTCACGTTTTGTGCTACGTTGTTTAAATAGCAAATCCATTTGCCACTTTGTGGACTCATGGGTGCGCTGGTCTAAAAAGGAGGTGTGTTAAAACACATTGTTGGCTCGTAGCTATTTTGAGGATCTGAAATAGACTACGCCATTGACCAACTAAAAGCTGCTCTAAAGTCCAGCGTAGAGTGCATTAGTTATGCGTCTATGCAGTTCTAAATGCTTACACATTGCTTAAAACACACAGGATGTACAGCGATACACAAATGTATTCATATATGAAAAAATTAAAGGATTAAAATGTTACAAAAATTATCATTTTCTACATAAATATAAAACCACTGCCTCCATGCCTCATCTCGGGGGCTTTTTCAATTAGATTTTAAATCAGAATCTAAAATTAGAAACTAATTTTAGAAATAGTTTTGAAACAAATCTTTGTGCTTAACAAGCAAAATTAAATATGTAGGCTAATGGATGTCTTCAGTGGAATGCGTACAACACCGTTTCCTGATCCACCAAAGCAAAGGAGTAAAGTAAAGTGTAAAAGTAAAGAGGCTGAATGGAGGAGGCTCATTCTTTATCCTCGCGCTGCAGATGGTCTGTTTAACTGTTTTCTCACTAGTGAAGCATTTGGTTTTTCCTCTTACAAAGTCTGCCATGTATATGCAACACACTGTTGTATACAAACAGACTCTTAAAGGGAGTGTGAGATTTTGATTGATTTAATGCACTTTATGCTCAAAACACACCCAGAACTTATTAATAGAATAAACACAACCCTGTTAGACCATTCGCCGGGGCGCAGAGCGTATTTTTCTGTCCTTAAAATAGCAAAAGTAGATTTGGACATGCCCTTAATGTTTTTGCGCTACGCACTTTAGATTTTCCGCTTATATCATTAAAATAGAGCCCTAAATGTATCTCCCATTGCCTTTAAGAGTCAGTTGCCGTCATGCCATGGTGTATTCGTTATTTACATGGCAGATTTTGTAAGCAGAAAAACTGAACGCTTTAGTATTGAGGAAACTGACCTGCTAGTGCGCAAGGTTTAAGACAATCTACTGAGCGAGCTGGATCCACCAAAGCCCCCTGAGATGAAGAAGGATGAGGAAGAGGTAGCAGCTTTTATATTTATGTAGACAATAACAATCTTTTACATTTTAATCATTTCATTTAACATATTTAAAGATGTTTGTGTGCTGCTGCGCATCCCTGTGTGTGTAATAAGCAGTGTTTTTTGAAATGGTTTTACTCAATAATCTGACAAACTGGTTGCCGATTATCTGTACTTTTGGCTGCGTCTAATTGCCTGTTGAATCTGAATGAGCAGAAGAGAGTCTGTGGGGAAATAAGAGTGAATTCTGCATCAGTGCTGTGAATGTAATGAGGGCTGGAGAATGTAAACATAATGACCCAATGTGACGTGGGTCACCGAAGACTCTGTAAACAGACCCCAAGGCTTTCTGTGGGGTATTATTAATATACAAATGACAGGACAGATTAGTGATAGACTGATGTATCGGCTCGGGCAATAAATCAGATCATGTTTTTGGCTGTTTTGATGTTTTCCTCGTGATGCTTTCAATGGATGATAGCTATGTGATTATATGCATAATTAATGACAAAGGGCTGTGTTTTAACCCTTGTGTACTGTTCAAATGTACTACCCTTTCGTTATGTTTTTTGCCCTATTGACTTCCATTATGATGACGTTTGTGGATTGCGAAGCCATGACAGCAAGGAATCGTGCATTCTTGATTGTTTGTGGTTTTCCCTGTTGGACAGATGTAAAAATGTGTCATTTTTACTGTTGATCATCAGTTGGCAACATTAACCCTTTAGATAGGCTGGTGCAAACAAAAGTTTCTGGCTGTTATATATGGAGTTTTATGTGTCAAAATAAGAAACAGAGAAAGTTGTGACCAAATTAAGACTCAAAATCATCTCAAAGTGGATGAAAACATCCCCAACAGCACATAAGGGTTAATGGTCTAAGCCCGTGTCTAAACAGCGTAGCACAGGATATGTTTTGGGTGTAATCTGAATTAAACCAATTAGAATCTCATCTCCAATTCCCTTTAAGAGTCAGTTACGGTCATGCCATGGTGCATTCGCTCTTTTCTCGGTAGACTTGGAAAAACTAGTAAGCTTTACTAGTGAGAAAACTGACCAGCTTGTCGTCACCTTAGAATTAGAAGGTTCTATCTGACATTTTTGTCAAAATTGAGTTATTGACAACCCAGGCTCATTCTGAGAACATAGTCCTGAGTACGTTTCTGGAGGCCGCGGAATACATCCCGTGAGGTACGTCTTTTTGCACTTTTTGTTTTTGCAAATCCACGATTGATTGACCCACCCACACACTTCCCTAAACCCAACCAACAAATTCCAAAAAAGCAATCGAGAATAAAATAAAAGCCCTCGTCTCATTTTTACCACATTTTCAGACTTTACCACATTCTCACCCTGTTATTTACTGGTTTACTTCATTATATGGATTCTGTTTCATAATTTGGATTCCGTCATCATGGTCAACTCCTCTCTACGTCTTGAGTCCGCCGACGAACACGGCGAGCTAACGGGACAAACTGGTTGCAGCGGGAAAGTCGTCCACACGAGGCGAGTGGTTGGCTGGTAAGCGTGGAAAAAAAAATACGTTTTCACAATGAGCCTGGGTTGGTTATTGACATATTCTTATTGCTTGACAACTTATTTAGATTATGGGATGTTTTTTTTTTTTATATAAGTTGTTTACGTTTTAAGACTTTTTATTTAAAAAACGAATGTTACACACATACTGTTTGCTATAGAAAGCAAAAACTTTGAAGCTCAACATCTCAAAATCATTCAGAAGGCAGATAGAACCTTATAATTCCAAGGTGACGTTGTGTGATTTTTAAGACCATCTACAGAGCGAACTGAATTCACCAGAGCCCCCTGAGATGAAGAGGGATGAGGAAGAGGTAGCAGCTTTTATATTTATGTAGACAATCATAATCTTTTACAGATTAACCCATTAATTGTTCATATTTAAAGATGTTTGTGTGCTGCTACGCATCCCTGTGTGTGTAATAAGCAATGAGTACATGCATAACGCACCCTTTAAATAACAAAATAAAAACTTTGCACTATTGACTTTAGAGCTTTCAGTCAGGGTGCTTTCACACCTGCCTTATTCAGTTCAGTTGAATCGCACTACGGTTCGTTTTCCCTCTTGGTGCGGTTTGTTTGGGCAGGTGTGAATGTAGCAGAAAGCTTACCAAAATAGCTTACAGAGATCTTCTTGAAGAGGTGCTCTTGGTACACTTTCAAACGAAGCCTGGAGCGGTTCGTTTGTGGTGAGAATATGATCCGAACTAAAACAGACCCAACCACAATAAGTTCTGTGCCTTTTTGGACTAATCCAGCTGCCGTAGTCTGATGCGCTGTCCCATCTTATGGAGTTTGGAGAAAAAATATTTGTTGACAGCACTTTACCAACAGTTTTAAACAGAGAGAGAGAGAGAGAGAGAGAGGTAAAAACATTACCTGCGCTTCATTCTCGAAATGTGTAGTTTGTCTAAAGTGATGTACACAAACTATATAGTATACTTTAACCAGGGATACAATCAGCCAGTGCAGCGACATTTCGTGTCTGCCGGTTTGTTTACTTGCAGGAGTTCCATTGGCATTTTCCCGCATGTTAATTCTGACCAATTAAAAAGCAGTTTAAGAAATCCGTTTAATATCATACGTTAATTTTGTCACATGACTACATTTTGGTTCTTTTCAACTGGTTCAAACCAAAGCAGTCAATGTGGTGTGAAACGACCCAAAACGGCAGAAAAATGCTACAATGTATGCAGATGTGAAAGCTCCCTTAGTCAATGGTGCATATTTCAGCTGCCTCAAAATAACAACGTGACAACAATGCGCATTAACACCTCCAATTCAGGCCAGAATGCCTATGAACACACAAAAATGCATTTACTATGCCACAAATATGACATTAATACCTTAGATGTCACGTCACCAGATGTATATACATATTTAATTATTTTTTTATATATTGTTTATTTTTTTAAATATATTTTTATATAGTATTATGTTTCAAATATTTAATTATATATTAAATATTTTAATTAAATATTTTTTATAAACTATTTTGTATGCTTTTAGTATTACTTTAACATTTTTCCAAATTTTTGAAAGAAACATTTGTAACGTATTAAAAGGTTTATTGCTTTTGTTTGTGCATTTCATTTATTTACATTTGTTGTCATTTTTTTTGTTATTAATCATAAATTTTTTAAAAATAATTTTATGTAATTTTCTAAATTCTTCTGTGCATTTTTAATAGATTTTTTACACTACTCTACAGTACAGGGCGACACATATGCTGTCGCTTCACATCAAGAAGGTCGCTGGTTCGAGTCCCGGCTGGCCCAGTTGGCATTTCTGTGTGGCGTGTTCTCCCTGTGTTGGTGTGGGTTTCCTCCGGGTGCTCCGGTTTCCCTCACAGTCCAAACACATGTGCTATAGGTGAATTGAATAAACTAAATTGTCTGTAATGTATGTCTGTATGTCCTGGTCTTCCAGGTTGAGGGTTGAAAAAAAATTAGACGTTACGAAACACCAAACATGGTCCAGCTAAATATCAACACATTGATATAAACAGCCCTGCAAGTAAGTAAGTAATATAAAGCATACCCACTAAGCTATTTTATGCGTAATAAACATCTAATAGACATCCAAACATAGACATCTAGATTAAAACAAGGCAAATTTAGGGTGAAAATCTACTAGACAATCTCTAAAACTAGACTAGTCATCAAATACACAGATGACTAAGAAGTGTTGTCATTCATTTCTATTTGATGACTATAGTCTATACTTTGAATATTGTAAAACGTCTAATAGATTTTCACTGACAACCCAAATTTAGCCTTGTTTTAACCAAGATGTCTATATTCAGACACCTATTAGACATCTACACACACAAACACACAGAATCTAGCTATGTAATGTGTATTTTCTGTCAGGGCTCATATTCACACTAGGTTAAACTGTAGTTGTTTCTTTTGTTTCACTGATTGTTTTCTCCGGGTTTGCAGTGTCAGGCGCTCCGCAATTTTTTTGTTCAGTTTTTTGCTCCAGCACACCTGGAAAAGTTGCGGATGCACTGCTGCAGTCAGTGAGAGAGAGGGCAGAAGTTTGTGGACATGCTGTTCACAGATCAGTGGCTTTAATCGGGTCTGATGTGTGGCACTGAGAGCCGCCTGGACTCCTCTCACATCCAATCAGTCACACACACACACACACACACACACACACACACACACACACACACAC
>CAIGQQ010031697.1:4172380-4183797 GCA_903798035.1 Danio albolineatus
ACCATTGATTATATATTTATTTTTAATATATATATGTTTAATATATATATATATTCATTTATTTAGTTACTACAGTTTAATATTTATATAAAGTTGTTATATCATAAGATTGATATTTATAAATCTTTATAAGTTTTCACTTGTTTTGAAAGAAATAGTGCAACAAAATGCCACTATGACAGTCGCAATAGATCTCCATAAATTATTATAATTCTTTATAGATTTTTTTTCTAACTCCATTGACCTTTAGCGTATGGACAAAAACAGTTCTTTTGTGTCAGCATCTTTTGTGTTTTATTCATGAGACTGAATAACTAGACACAGAGCTTGCCTTGCAGAGTTTTCCCCTCACTGTCGTTTCGCTCAAATAAGTCAGATTACCAAAGTAAGTGTGTTGTGATCATCACTTCAGCTTGACATGCAGCGGCCCACAGGCGCCTTCTCCTTTTTCATGAGCTCACACAAGTGCAGCGTTCTTGAAGATGTGCAGCGTATCAATACAGTGTCAGTTTCCTGTATAAGAGGGTCCAGTCACTGCTGATGTGTGTTGAGACCTCATGTATCATTCACACACACATCACACACACATCACGTTCATGCATGATTCAAGCACACGTATATGTGAACACACACACATATATACAGCATATATATATATATATATAAAGCTCATGCCAGGTCCAGCAATGCGGCAGAATCTTTTCCCACCCCACTATGGCTGTTGCCATGGCAACAAGCTGTGGTTTCTGGAATTGAAAAGTTGAATGTGACAGGAAGTGTGCGTGTCTGCGGGAGGAGCAGGAGGAGCAATGACGGGATAATGAGGGACATGAGGAGCAGGAGCAGTGGCAAGAAGAGCGACGCTGGGATAATGAGAGAGGTCTGGAGGAGGAGGAGACGGAGGAGGAGTGCTATAGTATAATGAGGGAGGTGGGAACTGAAAGTACTGGGAGATACAGGAGGAGTGGAACTAGTGGTGGTGGGATAATAAGTGAGGAGAAGGAGGAATAGCAGGGGAGCAATGATGCATAAAGAGCAGGGTGAATGAGAGGAGAAGTAGTGTAATGATAAGGGAGATGATGAGCGGGGGGACTAGTGGTGGGATAAAAAGTGTGGAATTAGTGGGTGGAGTGGAAAGAAGGGGCTGCAAGAGCAGTGACCATTGAAACATGAGGCAGGTGTGGAGTGGGAGAGGGAGAAGGAGTTATATGAGGGGCTGTGGGATAATGATGAAGGTGAGGAGTCACAGTAGTGGGAGGAGTAGGACGAGTGGTGGTGGGATAATAGGTGAGGAGAAGGAGGAGCACAAGGAGGAGGACCGAGTAAGCAAAAAGAGTAGGGTGAATAAGAGGAGTGGTGTAATGATAAGGGAGATGAGGAGAGCAGTGGTGGCATAAAAAGTGTGGGATTAGTGGGAGGAGTGGAAAGAACGGGCTGTATGAGCAGTGACCATTAAAAAGAGGGGGGTGTGGAGTGGGAGATGGAGAAGGAGTTATATGAGGTGCTGTGGGATAATGATGAAGGTGAGGAGTGACACTAGTGGGAGGAGTAGGAGGAGTGGTGGTGGGATAATAGGGGAAGTGAGGAGAAGGAGAAGCAGAAACAGGAGGACCGAGGAAGCAAAAAGAGTAGGGTGAATAAGAGGAGAGGTGTAATAAGGATAAATAAGGGAGATGAGGAGAGGGAGAAGCAGTGATGGGATAAAAAGGAGGTACGGATAAGTGATGGGATAAAAAGGAAGTGCAGGTCAGTGTGTGGAGTGAGATGAGAGGGAGGAGAAGGGGCTGCAAGATGAGAGCAGTGACCATTAGATAATGAGGGACGTGTGGAGTGGGAGGAGGAGTTATGTGAGCCCCTGTGGGATAATGATGGAGGTGAGGAGCAGGAGGTGGGGCAGAAGCAGGAGAAGTAGGGAGACAGAAAAGACAGGAGGAGTTAGGGAAGATGTGGTGGGATAATGAGGGGGGTGTGGAGTAGGATGAGTGGAATGAGTGGGTGTGGGAAAAAGAGGGAGTTGTGGAGCAGGATGATGAGCAGAAGCAGTAGAATTGGGGAAGCAGAAAGAGCAGGAGGAGCAGGGGAAGTTAGGGTAGCGGTGGTGGGATAATGAGGTAGGTGTTGAGCAGGAGGAGTGGAATGAACAGGGGTGGGATAATGAGGATGAGGATTGCAGGACAATTTCATGAATGGCGGGAGCAAGAAAAGTGACGAGAGTAATGAGGGAGTTGTGGAGCAAGAGAAGCGGCGGGGGATTTAAACAGTAGTGACAGTTGTGGAAGGATCTGAAGGAGGAGCAGAAGCAGGAGAAATGGGGAAGCAGAAAGAGCTGGAGGAGCAGGGGAAGGTAGGGTAGCGATGGTGGGATATTGAGGTAGGTGTGGAGCAGGAGGAGTGGAATGAATGGGGGTGGGATAATGAAGCAGGGGATGAGCAGGAGGATTTTTGGGGGGAGCAAGAGAAGCGACGAGAGTGATGAGGGAGTTTTGAAGCAAGAGAAGTGGTGGGGGATTAAAACAGTAGTGACATTTGTGGAAGGATCTGAAGGAGGAGCAGAACCAGGAGGAGTTGTGAGCACAAAGAGCAGGAGGAGCAGGGTGAATGAGAGGAGCAGCAGTAGAATAATATGGTAGATAATGTTTGGGAGAATTGGAGGAGCAAGAGGAGTGAAGGTAGGATATTGAAAGAGGTGTGGAGCAGCAGGAGTGACAGTGGCAGGAGACGAAGGAGTGAAATGAATGGTGGTGGGAGAATGAAGGACTTGAGGAGCAGAAAGAGTGTGACGAGCAGGGGAGCAAGAGCAGCAGTGGGATAAAAAGAGAGATGTGGAGCACTGGGGGTTAAAAGGCAGATTTTAGGAAAATATGGAGGAGCAATTGGGATAGTGAGGTAAATTTGGATCCGGAGAACCGAAGGGTTACAACAGCAGGATAAAACAGTAGTGACTGCACTGGAAGGGGCAGGAGAAGTGGGACGAGTGGGATGCATGGTTGGGATAATGAAAGAGTTTTTGAAAGTGGGATGAAAAGTGGTGGGATAGTGCAAGAGGAGCGGGGTTGGGATAATAAGGTAGATGTGGAGTGGGAGGAGCAAGAGGAATGATGGTGGGATATTAAAGGAATTGTAGAGCTGGAGGAACAGCAGTGGGATTAAACAGTAGTGGTACTAACAGGAGGTGCAGGAGGCGTGGGATATTGGTGGTGGGAAAAGGCAAGGTAAGGAGTAGGAGAAGCAGGAGACATGGGAGCAATTCAATTTAATTCACCTTTATTTCTATAGCGCTTTTACAATGTAGATCAGGGGTGCTCAATCCTGCTCCTGGAGATCGACTGTCCTGCAGATTTCAGTTGCAAACCATATCAAACACACCTGCCTGTAATTATGTAGTGCTGTTCAGGTCCTAATTAATTGGTTCAGGTGTCAGGGTAGGAGCTGAACTCAGCAGGAAGGTCGATCTCCAGGAGCAGGATTGAGCACCCCTGATGTAGATTGTAGCAGCTTCACATTGAAGAATAGTACATTTAAACAGTGTCAGTCCAGTTTTCAGAGTTGAAGTTCAGTTTAGCTTAGTTCAGTGTGGTCTAGGTGCCATAGGCTGGAGAAGCTGGGCGTCAGCGAGACAGGAATTAGTCTCATGCTGTCCAGTCCTCCATGCACCACAGCAGCTGCTCAGGATACGGCCTGGTCCAGGATTATGGAACACTATGATCATCTCGTTGTGGGTCTTGGATCACATCTTGGATGAGAATCCCCAGGTGGAAATAGAGAATAAAAAGAATAATTGGCGTAGCTGCTGTTTATAGTGTATATAAACGAGATGCGTGAAGCACATTCATGCATCATACTGCTATACCACCGAGAGTATGCTTTACTAAAAAGATAGGTCTTTAATCTTGAACTGAGAGAGTGTGTCTGAGCCTCGGACAATATCAGCAAGACTATTCCAGAGTTTAGGAACCATAAATGAGAAAGCTCGAGCTCTACTTACTTGACTTTGCAGTTCTAAGTGCTACCAGAAGCCCTGAGTTTTGAGATCTTAAAGAGCGAGCAAGAGGAGTGACTGTGGGATAATAAGGGAGCTGTGCAGCAGGAGGAGCAGCAGTGGGATAGTGTAAATGGGAGGTGTAAAGTCGTGGAGAAGTGGGATAAGCTGAAGAAGAGGGAACAAAAAGAGCAAAAATGGGATAATGAGGGTGGTTTGGCGGAGGATGAGCAGCGGTGGGATAATAAAGGAGGTGTGGAGTGTTAGGTGCAGGAGCACTGTCACACACAGGAGGAGCCACTGTTTGATAATGTGGATGCTCTCTCTTCCGCCTCTTCATATATGTTTGTAGACCTCCTCTATGGGCTGCTTAAGTATGTACATCTATGATAAGAGCAACAGTGGGATAATGATGGAGGTATGGAGCGCAGAGTGTATGGATGCTCACTCTTCATCCTCCTCATCTGTGTTTGTACAGCTCCACGCTGGGCTGCTGAAGTGTGGCCGTCTGCAGGGGGATAATGAGGGGGTTGTGAACTGATGCTGTGGACGCTCTCCTCCTCCTCATCCTCCTCCTCCTCCTACTCTGTGTTTGTGCTGCTCCACCGCGGGCTGCTAATTGCTGTGACAGCGCTGAGCTCTTGTAAATATCTCCTGGCCTTCGGGCTCCACACAGGTCAAAGGTTCACAAACACATGCTGGCTCCTGTTGACTTTATCCTACATATTTACACCAGACGCCTCTACAGATACTGTTCTGTACTGTGCATCAAATTATTTCAGTGTCTTTTGGTTTCCCGAGAATAAGACCCCAGTAATGTCACCTGTAGAATACAAGAACATATCTGTCTGGGATGACATTTCGCTGCTCGTTCAAACTACTTATTTAAAATGAGCTTAAACAACACAATTCTTGGGATTTCTTTGGGACAACTTGATTGTTTTATGTTCAATCCACTTATGTTTGTTAAGTGAACCTAATCGATTTGTGTCAGGACGACATGAGTCAGTTGTGTGGAATCCTGCATTTTTTACAGTGTATGAATTTTTTTATAATTTGAATATTGCGCTCATTTTATTTTGTTTATTGAAATATTTGTTTTTTTTTTTGCGGTTTTTGTTTATGTTCGCCAGATTTTGTAACATTTTATATTTCTAAAAGTAAATAAGGCCTCAAAATTGGCCTAAATTCACTCATTGCCAGGCCTTAACATTAACTTTTTGGATCAGTAGCCACTGTGGCTAGTAGTTTTCCAATGTTACTAGCCACTTGCCGTTTTCACTAGCCACAATTTTGTTGTTAAGGAAAATACATTTAAAATTACTTGATTTAAATTAAATGTTAGGGCTGGGCAATTAATCGAAAAATTATCAAAATCAACACTGAGAGTCTATAATCGATCATATTTTTCCAGGTCAATTATTTCAATTACTTTCCCTACCGTGTGTGTCACGTGACCCTGCTGTTAATACTTCTGCATCAAGCACAAGCGTATGGTCCAGCGCAGCCTTCATGCGGTCTATACCCCTCACCGTGGCTGACGGCGATACTTATGCTTACCTTACAAAAATTTAATTACACATTATGACGATGCATAGAGCAAGCTCTATGATTGGTCGGGTTAATAGTGGTGACGAGTGTGGGCAGCTCAGAGAGCAGCAAGCCCTTTGAAGCGAGTTTGAGAGGACAAGTCTGACCAGTCCCAGTCCCATCACTTTTGTTTTGTGTTAAATTATGTTTAAAGTTGTTGCACGTCCACCGGTTCCAGCCTCTAAATGAGCGAGTTTAAATTACTTGTACATTAAAGTTGCATTCAGAAAAAACAAAACACTTTCGAAGAAACCCGACACAGTGGACCATTAAACATACCACCAGCTAGCATATCATAAGTGTTATTGCAGAGCAACACAAACAGCATGCAGAAGTATAAATGCTCGGATACGCGCATGACATGCAGTTAAAGCTGATTTATACTTCTGCATCCATTTTGAAGCCATGTCTGATCTCTAGCCTTACTTTGCACTACACTGACTGTGATTGGAAGCTGCGATTTTCTACTTTTAATATGAAAAACATTCAAAAATATTTTATTTTGTTTCCAAAAGTGCAGCTTATTTATTTTCACTTTTGTTTAAAGAGAAGTGTTGAAATTGACTGTTGGTTTTAGGCAATATGTGTCTAATTTCAGTTGTTCAATGCTGATCTTCAATAAATAATCATAGATTGTAGTTAGTGTGTGTTTCCTTCAACGATTTTAAAATCAATTAATTCAAAGTGAGCATTTTTACTGCGCAAAACTTGTTCGTGAACTAAAAATAAAATTAAATAATTAAATAATCAATCATTAATCTTAATCGAGTTAAAATGTTCAATTAATCGCAATTAATCAATTAACCCAGCCCATGTGTTATGTCCACATGCCTCCTTACCTTTTTTTTAATTATTATTATTTCACATGACTTTTTAGGGCTCAACACTAAGGATTTACCATTTTTTTCTCTGGGCACGCCAAACTAATTATTTCCTAACATTTTGTCAAAGTTAAGCTAAATATAGCTGTATACATAAACTTATATTTAACAAAAATTGTGATTTAATGTTTACCTCGGGGCGCCACGGTGGCGTAGTGAGTAGCACGTTCGCCTCACAGCAAGAAGGTCGCTGGTTCGAGCCTCGGCTGGGTCAGTTGGCATTTCTGTGTGGAGTTTGCATGTTGCATGGGTTTCCTCCGGGTGCTCCGGTTTCCCCCACAAGTCCAAAGACATGTGGTATAGGGGAATTGGGTAAGCTAAATTGTCCGTAGTGTATGAGTGTGAATGAGTGTGTATGGATGTTTCCCAGAGATGGGTTGCAGCTGGAAGGGCATCCGCTGCGTAAAACAAATGCTGGATAAGTTGGCGGTTCATTCCGCTATGGTGACCCTGGATTAATAAAGGGACTAAGCCGAAAAGAAAATGAATGAATGAATGAATGTTTACCTCAATATGGAAATTTACTGTATCATAGCTTTACTGAAACTTTAAGATTATTATTCATATAGAATGACCACTTTTGTCTATTCTGTATTGAGTTATATTTTAGCATGTATCTATATATTTGTTATATTTCCTCAGAAAACATATTAATAATGTTAAATGGAGGACGAAACTTCTCTTTCTCACATCCCAATTCTGATATATTGATGTAACCGAGCACAGATCAAGATAAAGTGTTGAAAAGATTTCTAAGTGCTACATTCATTTTTATCTCTATGTTCTCATAGTACCGTACATCTGCTATATGGTCAGTTTTGAGGGCTTATTTTTTTCTGTAAAGGAATTTTAAAAGCACCGCAGCTCACAGAAACACATCCTGAGCTATAAAACTCGATGAGGTTTTATTTATTAACTGTCCAAACTCAAGGTCGCTTCACTGAGAACGAACAGAAGCTTTATTCCTGAAAAAGTCTGTGCACTTACAGAGATGAAGCATCTGTTTGATGAAAAAATGATTCTGAACATGAAGTGCATTAAGTACATACTTAGTCCAAAAATGCACATTTTCACAGCCAAAGATGGCGTTTTCTCTGAAGTAATTGGATGTAACTGTAAAACTTTTCATGTACAGACACATCCAGCTACTGGCGTTTGTATGGTAGAAAACAAAGACCAACAAAGGACAGACATTCTGATCAGAATGAACATTTTCAAAAGAGAATAAGGGGTCGGTCATGCAAGATTTGCACAAATAGGGAGCAGCGTGCACGTAGCATGATGCGCTCACATTTAAGTTTTACATTTTTGTTTGTTTAAAGGTCAAAAGGGGATCAAAACATGCATGGTTCCATCTGACAAAAAGGCAACAGCAACTCAAATAACCACTCGTTACAACTGAGGTCTGCAGGAGAGCGTCTCTGAACGCACAACTCGTCCAACCTTGAGGCAGATGGGCTACAGCAGCAGAAGACCACACCTGGTGCTGCTCCTGTCAGCTAAGAACAGGAAACTGAGGCTACAATTCACACAGGCTCACCAAAATTGGTCAATAGAAGGTTGGAGAAACGTTGCCTGGTCTGATGAGTCTCCATTTCTGCTGCCACATTCAGATGGTCGGGTCAGAATTTGGCATCAACAACATGAAAGCATGGATCCATCCTGCCTTGTATCAACAGTTCAGGCTGCTGGTGGTGGTGTAATAGTGTGGGGATATTTTCTTGGCATGCTTTAGGCACATTAGTACCAATTGAGCATCGTGTCAACACCACAGCCTACCAGAGTGTTATTGCTAACCATGTCCATGCCTTGATGACCACAGTGTACCCATCTTCTGATGGCTACTTTTAACAAGATAACGCATCATGTCATAAAGCACGAATCATCTCAGACTGGTTTCTTAAACTGAATAAGTTGTCAGTTCATTCCGCTGTGGAGACCCCAGATTAACAAATAAGTCGAAAAAATGAATGAATGAATGAATGAATGAATGAATGATAACGGCAGCCAGAAGAGAAAACAATGTTAAATTGTAATGCCCCTATAGACGCTGCATTTTAAACGCTTGCACAAGCGGTAATTAATTTTTTGTAAAGATAATATATACCATACATAAACACATATACATGTTCATACTAGGACTGTCAAAATTAGCGCGTTAACGCACGCGAGTAATTTGAAATATTTAATGCGTTAAAAAAAAATTAACGCATTTAACGCAGTGGCAGTTTTTTTTATTTCCTGTTGTGGCCGACGTATGTTCAGGGCCGGCACGTCTATAGAGGCGACCTAGGCGGCAGAATAGTGAGCGAACCCCCCGGTCCTCACTTTAATCCGCGACACCTACCCTCTCCCTCCCGCTCCTCACGTTAATCCGCGAACCGGTCACTTTCTTTTTTTTTTACTTTCGGGTTGAGGGCGGCGCGATCACCGTTTGCCTAGAGCACCAGTTCAGCTTGCTCCGGCCCTGCGTGTGTTTAATGAGCAAAGGAATATGGATAAAGGATAATATGGATCATGTAAATGTACTCAGTGAAAGTGCCAGATGATGTCGCAAGCTGTCAAAGACAGCCCATTCCTCTCTAAGTTAATTCCAAGCACCCTCAAATGTTTCATTAAGTTTGACGGGTTTTTTTCCCCTACACGCAACTTTTGTAAAGCGTCTGCTTCGCTTTGCTGTATCAGAATCCTTGCTTGAGAAATGCAGCCATACTTTAGGAATCGTAGTCATGCGTGGTGATGATTTGAAGGGAGTGCGCGCATGTGTATTGTCACCCGATAATGTCAACAGACTGGACTGTCTTAGCAACTGGCTAAATGTTAAGGAGGACTAAGCTACATTTCTACTTTTTAATTAATGTTCTCAACTCACAATACAACTTTACAATGAATACAATTGTTTGTATTCAATACTTTATTATTATTATATATTTTTTTCAATTTCCATATTTGCAATGCCTGTAATTTTGAATTTTTTTTTTGTACTTCACTTAGAATCCAACATGGAAATAATTTTTGTTTGTTATTGGCATTGATTATTTTAAAATTCAAATGGCACTTGCCTGTGTTTACTCACTCACTCACTTTAGAAAAGCCCAAAACGTACAAAACAGCAACCTTAAAATTTCGATGAAACGTCTCCCCTGAACACCGTCTGCATTTTATCTCCGTCCAGAGTCTTGGAAGAATTAATTAAGCCCCGAGTTTCACACGGATCCCTTTAACGCCTCCAATTCTTGTCTAAATTTCCATCCTTTCTTCTTTCCCGAGTCATTAATTGGGGATGGAGGTGTCTCAGGAGGAGGTGCTGAACGAGCGCAAGACATCACAAACTTTGAGCTCTTCTTTTTGGTCCTCCGTCTTTCTCCCCAACCGCCGTCCCGAAAGCCCAGCGCTCCTCAAAATCAGCATGATTGACATTTCAAGGCTTTTCCCCAAACACTGCAGTCAGAAACAGTGTTTGAGCTCAAGCTAAACGTACACACGTCTTTAATGTGTGGCTCTTTAATGTGGCGCTGCTCAATTCGTCCCGCTGGATCTGCATGTTTACGTTGATCAGACGTTCAGGAGGTGACTAAAAGAGTCTGACAATGAGGCTGATATGAATATCCATATCCAGACGCTGGTATATTTTTATCTTGACATTTTTAGAAGCATTTAGCTTAATGGCTTGATTTAATTTGGTAACACTTTAGATTAAGTAACAATTCACACCATTTACATCTGGCAAATAAGCTGCCTATTATTAGGATATTAACTGTTTGTTAGCATTTGTAAAGTATGATCTTATTTTACTTCCCTAATCCTACCCAAAACCCAACTATTACCTTAATAATGAGATAATCATTGAGCTAAAAGTCTTAGTTAATGGTTTTTTAATAGCATGAATTCTATACTAAAAGGGATCCTTGGGTATCTAGACATGCATGCCTTAATATAATGTAAATTATGCCTCTTTGAGAAATATGTGGGAAAAAAATTGTTAAGAAATAAAAATAAACATTCCAGTTTATTTTGAACCATAGGCTGCACCATTGTATATTTGGGTGATCCACCTCTGGTCCGCTAATTCCCATTATAAACGCACCAAAACTAGTGATACAACATGTTCCTACTGTGTCACATATGCCGCTTTTGGTTGTAATTTTCAGTCAAAAGGAAATTTAACCTTCATTGCCCTTATTTTTCCCCCATAAGGAGAAACATTATAACGTTAAGTCCGTCCTAACATTGAGTGACATTTACGTTGAACGCTGGACACTGGGGTTTATTTTGTTTTATATGCACACTCACGCATTATACGGTTATGTGATGCATTGCTTGTTCGCTTTGCTAAAAAGATAGGCCTTTAATCTAGTTTTGAACTCCAAGAGTGTGTCTGAGCCTCAGACATTATCAGGAAGGCTATTCCAGAGTTTAGGAGCCATAAATGAAAATACTTGATCTCCTTTAGTGGACGAACACGAAGTCCTGACTTTCGACATCCACACCCAACCAAATCTTTAATCTAGAGTTGAACTGAGTGAGTGTGTCTGAACCTCGGACATTATCAAGAAGGCTATTCCAGAGTTTAGGAGCCATAAATGAGACGGCTCGACCTCCTTTAGTGCACGAAGACGAAGTCCTGACTTTTGAGATCCACAACCAACCAAATCTTTAATCTAGAGTTGAACTGAGAGAGTGTGTTTGTGTCTCAGACATTATCAGGAAGGCTGTTCCAGAGTTTAGGAGCCATAAATGAGAAGGCTCAACCTCCTTTAGTGGACCAAGACGAAGTTGAACTGAGGAGTGTGTTTGAGTCTCAGACATTACCAGGAAGGCTATTCCAGAGTTCGGGAGCCTTAAATGAGAAGGCTCGACCTCCTTTAGTGGATGAAGAAATCCTGACTTTTGAGATCCACACCCAACCAAATCTTCAACCTAGAGTAGAACTGAGAAAGTGTGTCTGAGCCTCGGACATTATCAGG
>CAIGQQ010031697.1:4204664-4217120 GCA_903798035.1 Danio albolineatus
TTATTATTATTATTATTATTATTATTATTATTATTATTATTATTATTTTGTATTATTATTATTATTATTATTATTATTACTACTATTATTATTCATTCATTATTATTCACCCTTTATTAATCTGGGGTCGCCACAGTGGAATGAACCGCCAACTTATCCAGCATGTGTTTTACGCAGCGGATGCCCTTCCAGCCGCAACCCATCTCTGGGAAAATTATTGTTATTATTATTATTATTATTATTATTATTATTATTATTATTATTATTATTATTATTATTTATTATTATTATTATTATTATTATTATTATTATTATTATTATTATTATTATTATTATTATAGCAATTATTATAGCAATTATTATTTATTATTATAGCAATTATTATTTATTATTACTTATTATTTATTATTATTATTATTATTATTATTATTATTATTATATAAATTATTATTTATTATTATAGAAATTATTATTATTATTGTTATTATTATTATTATTAGTAGTAGTAGTAGTATTAGTATTAGTATTAGTATTATTATAGCAATTATTATTAGTATTATTGCTGTTGTTGTTTTTGTTGTTATTAGTATTATTATTATTATTATTATTATTCATGTTTTCATTAGTAGTTTACTTTTTGTATATAATAATAATAATATTCTAGTATTCATTTTTAATTTTCCAATGAAAACTACTTTAAACAAGAGAACAAAATTGAATAAGCATACAAGTTATTTTTCTTACCCTAATGACTATTGTTCTTCATTTTTGTTTTAAGTTTATTCGATTTTGTGACCAAAATTAATTAATAATGAATAAAAAGATAATAAAATAAGATCATAATAAAAGATTATAATAAAAATAATTTGCTACTTAAAAAGAAAAGAATCTTTGAGGCAGTCTTTGAAAACTTTTCTTTATTTTTCATAACACAGACTTGTAAGCAAGGTTTATAGTTTAATTAGTGGGATTTGTTGTTGTTGTTGTTGTTGTTGTTGTTGCTGTTGTTGTTGTTGTTGTTGTTGTTGTTGTTGTTGTTTTTGTTTTTGATTTTATTAAGCATTTGATTCAACAAAATAATATGTGCAATATTTTGGTCCAAATCCTGTCAAATTTACATTTGAGTTTACATTTCATTTGAGAGATTGAAATGACATTCTGACCGACAGAACACTACCCCAGACAGTCATGCACTGTGAAAATATCTGTGACACGGCTACTTTGAAAATCATCCAGTCTGAACTCGACATAACCTGCCTAATTAATCTAGTTAAGCCTTTAAAAGTCACTTTAAGCTGAATACTAGTATCTTATAAAATATATAGTCAAATATCATGTGCTGTCATCATGGCAAAGATTAAATATGAGAAGATTAAGCGATTAGAGATGAGTTATTAAAACTACGTCTAGAAATCTTCTCTCTGTTTAACAGAAATTGGGGACAAATATATACAGGGAAGCTAATAATTCACACTTCAACTGTATCTATGTATACATATGTGTAATTTTTAACACTCAAAGTGCCAACAGCCATTGATTAGCATTATATGAAGCACAGATTCAGCAAAAACATCTTCTTTAATCCACCCAAGAAGAGAAAGTTGTGAACAGATTATTTTTTCCAATTGCATTTGGCAATGCAAGTGATGCAGAAAGACGCAAATGTCAAAATCCACAGAGAAAGCCACAAAGATTTGACATATATTATGCACCAACTATATGCTGAGACGTTTGCATATACGGGTGACTGCTTTATAATGATTTTACCCTGGCCGCGGTGCATGCAAACACACACACGCAGACTTGTACAGCTATCTTTAAGGGGGCTTCTCTGCAGCTGTGATGAGTTTTATACTGTATATTCAACCCCGACAGCATAAATACGTAGCTCTGTGTGCGGCGGTATGGTGGACTAGTGGTTAGCACTGTCTCCTCACAGCAAGAAGGTCACTGGTTCGAGTCCCGACTGGGCATGTTGGCATTTCTGTGTGGATTTTACAAGTTCTCCCCATGTTGGCTTGTGTTTCCGCTGGGTTTCCCCCACAGTCTAAACACAAGCGCTAACTAAATGAAGCAAATTGGGCGTAGTGTATGAGTGTGTGTGTGAATGTGAGCGTGTATGGGTGTTTCCCAGTACTGGGTTGCAGATGGAAGGACATCCGGTGTGTAGAACATATGCCGGAATAGTTAGTGGTTCATTCCGCTGTGGTGACCTCTGATGAATCAGAGACTAAGCCGAAGGAAAAGTAATGAATGAGCCGTTTTCCTCATGGGGACCCACAAAATGTCCCTACGAGGACAAAATTCACTGGTTTTGCTATACTTGTGGGGACATATGGTCCCCACAATGTAGGGAATGCAAGATGCACACACAGCCTATGCATGTGTGTGTGTGTGTGTGTGTGTGTGTGTGTGTGTTTACGTGCAAACACTCGTGCTCATGTGAGTAATGGACACTGCAGTGCTGTGGTGCAGTGGGTCCATAGAGAAATCTCTGAAGGGCTTGGATGACACGGCCCACATATATACAGTACAGGTTTGTCTCTGAACACACACACACACACACACACACACACACACACACAGAAGCAGGAGGAGGAGAAGCAGCGTCGCTTTTGCTGAGCTTCATAAATCACAGACAGCACTGTGGCAGGATTATGTTGTCATGAAAAAGCAGCAGAGACAGGTGGAGCCGTATCGACAGCGTTATTTCAAGAAAAAACACTGCGATATGAGCCCTTACATGCGGGAGAACAATATGAGTGGAAAATGAAGAGGAATGAAAGAAGAACACCATTAAAGTGAGCGAGGGGATCGGGAATATACAGTTGAAGTCCGAATTATTAGCTCTTTTATATTTGTCCCCAATTTCTGTTTAACAAAGAGAAGATCCAACACATTTCTAAACATAATAGTTTAATAACTCACTTCTACAGCAGGCACCACGGTGGAGTAGCACGTTCGCCTCACAGCAAGAAGGTCGCTGGTTTGAGTCTCGGCTGGGTCAGTTGGCATTTCTGTGTGGAGTTTGCATGTTCTCCCTGTGGTTGTGTGGGTTTCCTCCGGGTGCTCCGGTTTCCCCCACAGTCCAAAGACATGTGGTATAGGTGAATTGGGTGAGCTAAATTGTCTGTTGTGTATGTGTGTGAATGAGTGTGTATGGATGTTTCCCAGAGATGGGTTGCAGCTGGAAGGGCATCCGCTGCGTAAAAAACATGCTGGATAAGTTGGCGGTTCATTCCACTGTGGCGACCCCAGATTAATAAAGGGACTAAGCCGAAAAGAAAATGCTCTAAGTAGCCAAAACGGTCTGTCAGCAAATGTAAATTTGAACAATCCACCATTAGTGCGTGCACTCGTGCCGTGCGTTTATGTGCAGACGAGACAATCACAGTAAACATCAAATGCAGAATCAAAACTTTTTAAAATCATGAATCAATATTGGAGTTAGTTTTGCTCACTGGAGGAAGGACAAGACCATGGCTGAAGTATTACTGTTAGACAGGTAGTGTTATGTCTTAAAACTGTTTTAGTCACGCAAAGCTGATGTAGATTGTGTTGTTATGAATGGGCTATATCTGCACAGAAGTGTTGTTCAGCCACTGAAATTTTGAAAGACTGATGTGACTATTGTCAGTTTCATAAGGTCCTTTTACAGCATCGATAATGTAGATGTTTATTTAGTTTACAACAAAACATCAGTAAACAGCGCTTTTTCCACCTAGCTGAGCTGAAGTTGGTTTTATATTCACATTGGTTCATGTTTGAACAATGACAGTCTGTGACATGCTCCCTTTATTGTTTATCATTACTCTGAATATTCAGTCTGAAGTAGCATGTGAGTATGACTTAGTAATAATGGACCATTTTCATTGAGTGGTACGGTGCGGTACGGTACGGTACGGTACGGTACGGTACGGTTCGGTTCGGTTTGGTACGCTTTATGGCAATTTCCACTGTCTAAAAGCAAACCGAACCAAACCATACCGTACCACTATTTGGGTTCCAAGGGTACCAAATTGCGGAGCTAGATGTGCAGCTGAACGCTATTGTTTTACAGAGATACATCATTTGCTCACGCAGCAAGCCAGAAAGAAAACAAAGGAACCTCCATATTTAAATACACAGCCAAGACATTACACCATAATATATATATATATATATATATATATATATATATAATTACGAGCCATGGTCGACCCGAGCTCAAACAAACCCTGTCGTCGTCTTGATGAACAGCCACAAAGTCAAGAAGAAGAGCAGATTCTCCCCTGTGCCCCGTAGTTTTTTACGAGCTGTCTAAAGCGCGAGCAGTTTCCCTTTGTCGCTTAATCTCGTGTGCGCGTCTATATTTGAAATAGAAACTTCTTGAGCTGATGATAATAACGTGCGATTAATTATTGACGTGCTTTTGAAACCCGATCCTTTCAGAAACAGACAGACGCGAGACTGACGCCTGCAAAAACAAGGGAGAAGCCGGAAAAAACAAAGGATAGACACAGATAAAAGGTTTGGACTGACTGTGGGCGATATTTCATGTTGTTTTTGAACCCAAATAAGGACTAAATGTCGGAGATATTAGCCGGATCATATCGGAGACCGTAAGGGGCTGTATGTGTTCATATATGCTGCATTTATTTATTTATTTTATATAATCGCAGACAGTGGGCTATTTCGCATCATTGATCTGCAGTTTAAATCAGATCATGGTGATAGAAAGGTCAGTAATGAACATTTATACACCAGTGTTTTTGTGAATAATAAAGCATCTGTTTTGTGAGAGGTGCTTCTCATATGATGTGAACGACCCGTTTAGCTTTACTGTAGACATTTCCTCGAGTGAGAATGACGTCAACTGAAACTTTCTGTTGTACTCCACGCCCACCACTTGGTACCCTTTTAACAGTAGAAACACAAGCCTGATAAAGGTGACCCGTACCAACCCGTATCGTACTGTAGCACTCAGTGGAAACAGGCCATAAGTGTAATTCCCTTACAGTCATTCATTGGTAATTCCTGCACGCTGCCAGCCAACCGCTAACTACATTTCTAACTAGTGGGTTGTCTACTGTCATATTTACGGTGCGTGTTCGTGTGTCAGGAGGCATGACTTTGGATGGCAGGGGAGGGACTGTGTTTCAAAGCTATTATGCTAACCGGTTAGCATTTTGGCAGATCACCTGCACCTTTAAACCAACAAATTAAGTTAAGATTGCTAAACTTAATTTGTTTAAATTCAGCCCATATACGTTTATTTGCAACCATTTACCTTAAAAATATCAGTAAATCCAATGAATCTTTTTTTCGGTGTTGTAAAAACTGTGCTCTCCTCCATATTCTGATCAATAATTCAGAGCATGCAGATTGGAGTCCACAGATGCTGCTCTCCATCCCTTAAAGAGACAAACACACACACAGGGGGAAAAACGGTGTCAGCGTTTATTCACTAATTCATGGCTCTCCTGGACTGATCTGACGTTCTTCTGTTGAAGATCGAAAAAAATGATGCTGTCGAGCTTCAAAAGAGCTCAGAAATTCAACATGAAAGCGCCACGTATGATGTAAACCTTGCTGAAATGGAGGTCTTTCATCCACTAATGTGCACAGATTTGGTGTGGGAAGAGTCTTCGATGTGAAACTGATCACAAACAGTTACAAAGTGACGCTATGAATTCAGATTTACAGTATGTTGTGAACTTTTAATGCAGATTTAAAGTATGACACGCGAAAATAGATGATGGAATCACCACATTCTGATTAAAAATCATGCTTGAGATGGTTTTGGACTTGTTAATGCAAATAATGGGAGATGGACATTTTTTGGGAAACAGTACACTCATGTTACTCCATTGGCACAGTCATATCACCCTGCAGCTCAAGACCGCTTACTCACTGAAGCTAAGCACCCAGCTAACAAATTTAGGTTGTGAAAACGTTCTCAAAACGTTATCTGTAACATTCCGAGAATGTTGAAATGTCCAGTTTGCTTAATGTTACTAGAACGTTATTTTATGGTTAACATAACGTCCTTACAATGTTTTTAAAACCTAAATTTCCACCAAAATATAATGTTCTAAGAACGTTTATTTGTAACGTTCCAATAAAGTTGAAATGTCCAGTTTGCTTAATGTTGCTAAAATGTTTCTTTATGGTTAGCATGACGTTCTTACAACATTCATAAAACCTCTGATAAGAACGTTCATCAAGTACTAATAACGTCCTGAAGACATTCCAAAAACTTTGTTATAAAAACGTTTTTCATCAACATCATAAGAACGTTCATCAAGTACAAATAACGTCCTGAAGACATTCCAAAAACTTTGTTATAAAAACGTTTTTCATCAACATCATAAGAACGTTCATCAAGTACAAATAACGTCCTGAAGACGTTCAAAAAACTTTGTTCTAAGAATATTTTTTAACAACGTTACAAGAACGTTAACAACTTTATGAGAACATTGTAAAATTGTTCCATTGATAACATTCTGTGCTAACATTTTCACAACTTTTAAAGAACGTTAGAGAATGTTCTGGGAACGTTCCCTGTTAGCTGGGCAGGGCTTAGTCTGGTCAGTTCCTGGATGGGAGACCACATGTTGGAAGTGGTGTTAGTGAGGCCAGAAGGGGGCGCTCAGCCTGCGGTCTGTGTGAGTCCTAATGCCCCAGTATAGTGAAGGGACACTATACTGTCAGTGAGCACAGTGTTTCCCTCTATCAGCCCTCACCTATCATGGCCTCCCAATCATCCCCATCCACTTAATTGGCTCTATCACTAACACATACATGTGTTATATACTGTAAATACCATAGACTGTAAAAATATGGACGTAGTATCCGTGACGTCACCCATAGGTTTCTGATGAACCCAAAAGAAGCTACTAGTAGGCGTGGCCAACCGTCGCCATTTTGTTCGTGCGTCATCGCACCAACTGAGGCATACCAAACAAGGGCAAAGAGGCGGAGCGTGGGCGGAGCTACAGGACACATGCTGGCATATAGCTAAGGGCTTTCTTATGGGAGAAATGCATAATATTTTATTACCTGCGACTCGTTTGTGTTCTGACCACACGTGCTTGGTTGTACACTATATCAATAAAGTGTTTAGTCTGTTGAAAACACTGCTGTAATACATCAAGCCACTTAACATCGTTCTTATGACGTTTTTCAACAGGAAGAAAGTGCGGATTACATCTAAATCCTTCAGATATAGTCTGTGTTAGTAAATGCAGGGCTATTTAGGAAATCCAGGCAGAACACTGTATGACAACGCTTCAGATGACTGTTTTATAGACTACAGCTGATCAATCTGTCAGATTCTGGAGTGCATTAGAGTTCTGAAGAACATTATAAATCATAAATTATCCTAAATAAAGCAATTGCATTTATAGAGATGGTATAAGTATATAATTTCACTCACCTGGGAAACGGAGGCCATGTGAATGGTTTGTGAGCACAATTAAGTCCACACAGCTTGCCATATTATCTGATAATTGCAGGAAATAATTCCAAAAGGCAACTGACTGTGTAAAGCCAAATAAAACAACACAAAAATATGATGAATATGCCGAGATCAGCGGCTAATCAGCCGGAATCAGCTGAGGTGACGTGATGGTGACCAGCGGGACTAGCTGTCACTCAAGTGGCCACGCCCTTAATTATGCAAGCTTAATTTAGCTTAATATAAAGGAAACGGATGAGTTATGAAAAAATTCACCCCTCACAGTTGTCATGAAGGGTAATATAAGCTGTATGAACCAAAATCGTTCTTTGTACCAGGCTGTAAACACCTTTTTTTCTGCTGTAAAGTTGGCCATTTTAACTGTGGGCTCATTAGAGATTTGCTCTATTATGGAGCCAGGACTAGCGGGATTTTCGATGAATTGCAGTTTTAGTTACTTCCGTATTGGCTTCCCGAGGGAGAGCGGGAGGTTGCCGCTTGGTAAAAACACACACTACATTGTGCTTGGCTTGTTTACTGTTGGTTGCTAGGTTACCAATACTGCAGTCAGCTGCTCTAACCACTTGAAATAAACATATACATATAAAAAAAGGTGCTAATTAGTAAATTACTAAAATTAGAATTTTTTTTGATGGCAGGTTTTACTCCCTTAAATGTCTTCAATGTGTCATCTATAAATGTTTGTTTATTTTAAAGGGGACCTATTATGCAAAAATAACATCATGGTCAATCCACTTAAACTTGCAAAAGCTAATAAGTTAGCTTAATTCCTTCTTGTTGTCTCGACAGAAACCGATTGTGTGGGACCCAGCATTTGTACAGTGCATTTCCAATGGCAAAACAAACAAAATTGCCGCAACAAACAAACAAAAACATACGTCTGAATCAAGCCATTCACACACAACCTTCATCCCAATGTCAAAGTTGGATAAAAAAAGCCATTAACACACACTCTCTGCATTTCAAGGATTTCCAGCACCCCAACGAACCCTGAATATGAAGCAAAAATGTTGCTGGGGTGTAAAAAGAAGCTCTTGATGGTTCCTGTAACCGAGGCTCCTCCTCTGGGAAGCCTGTTTTTAGACAGAGGAGAGGCGAACAGCACTTTGCAATTAACTGGAGTAACAGGATAAAGGGCTGAGAATGGGCACGAGGGCTGAAAAAAAAAACCTGAAAAGCATCCAGAGAGGGCTAGAATGGACAATTTGATTTCGGTGAGTGTTTCTGCATGGCTCCAGTACAGTGGCCAAGAGAGCTCAATGTGCTACAATTAAAGAAAACACATGCAAATATGAAAAGCGGCAGCAAATTAAGAGAAGATCCTCATCGGTTTGACAGCAAATGTGTTGCAAATCCACACAACACAAACACATTAAGGCAACGTGAAGAAGAAACATTAAGAAAACACCCAAAAACATGACGGACCTGACTGGGATATATTTATTGCGCCGCGAATGTTGTTCAGTAAAGTTGTAGGTGATCTTTGAGGCTTTTTTGTGCTTATTTTGACCTCCTGATTACACAGTGCCACGGTGACATTCGCCTCACAGCAAGAAGGTCGCTCTCCCCATGGTCGCGTGGGTTTCCTCCGGGTGCTCTGTTTTCCCCCACAAGTCCAAAGACATGTGGTATAGGTGAATTGGGTAAGCTAAATTGTCTGTAGTGTATGTGTGTGAATGAGTGTGTATGGATGTTTCCCAGAGATGGGTTGCAGCTGAAAGGGCATCTGCTGCGTAAAACGTATGCTGGATAAGTTGGCGGTTCATTCCACTGTGGCGACCCCAGATTAATAAAGGGACTGAGCTGAAAAGAAAATGAATGAATTAATATTCTGATTATACCGTTCCCTTGTCTTTTCTATAATATAAGCATAAATAGTCATAATAGATAGTCACACGTGCAGAATTCCGCAGATTTTCGCAGATTTTTAGCCCATCATTGATTCTGTTTATTTACTGGTGTAAATGTGTGTAAATGTATATTTAATCAGTTTTCAAATTAATTTCAGTAATAATATTGACTAATATGAAAATATTCATGTGATTTATTTACAATACAGTTTATAAAGTAATATTTTCGGTGTTTTAGTAGATATTTTATATGAGAGGCTTGCTTTGTTTACCAAATAAAGTGGATCTAATTAGATTCGCATTGTAAACATTAAATAAAAGTTAAAAAGTTATTGCTTTTTATTTCAAATATTAAGGTTGTAGTTATGATACTCACAAAATCATTCCGCATAAATCCGCAGATTTTTAACAAAATACTCTGCAGAATTAGTAAAAGATGTCCGCAGATTCCATCTGGCCCTAGTCATAACCTAAATAGCTGGCTCTATTCTAAAATATCTAAACCAAAAACTTAAAATATAGACATATTACAAAATTACTAAAACTTTTATATTTGAACAATGTAAACTGAAAAAATTAAGAATGATTCACAAAAACTGCTCTGAGTAGTTTACAAATTTTTCAGTAGTTTTCATGTAAAGATAAGTTGTTTTATGGCATTTTATGTATTATATATAAAATAAATATTTCTTTAGATACAGTTGAAAAGGCAACATTTATAATACTTGTTTGTAATATTTTTGTTAGTACTAAAATCCTACTAAACTAAAATAAAAACATAAAACATATGCACATATATACATAATAATAATCACAAAAAACATATTTTATACCAAAAAAAAAAACTATATATGATCCCAGATGTCAGAGCAGCAAGTAATAACTTGACTCCTAGTTGATCATTTGGAAAAGTGGCAGAAGGTCGATTTTTCTGATGAATCATCTGTTGAACTGCATCCCAATCATCACAAATACTGCAGAAGACCTACTGGAACCCACATAGACCAAGATTCTCACAGAAATCAGTCAAGTTTGGTGAAGGAAAAATCATGGTTTGGGGTTACATTCAGTATGGGGGTGTGCGAGAGATCTGCAGAGTGGATGGCAACATCAACAGCCTGAGGTATCAAGACATTTGTGCTGCCCATTACATTACAAACCACAGGAGAGGGTGAACTCTCCAGCATGATAGCGCTCCTCATACTTCAGCCTCCACATCAAAGCTCCTGAAGCAAAGAAGGTCAAGCTGCTCCAGGATTGGCCAGCCCAGTCACCAGACATGAACATTATTGAGAATATGGGGTAAGATTAAGGAGGAGGTGTTGAAGATGATTTCAAAGACTCTTGATGAACTCTGGGAGTCCTGCAGGAACGCTTTCTCTGCCATTCCAGATGACTTTATTAATAAGTTATTTGAGTCATTGCAGAGATGTGTGGATGCAGCCCTCCAGGCTCATGGGAGTCATACACAATATTCATTCTTTCTCCACTGTAGCATGACTTTATATTCTATACTGGACATTATTTCTGTTCAGTGACGAGACTTTTGTCTAAGCAAAGTCAGACCGCACTGTCCTAATTAAATAATTAAAAATCAAGATATGATCATGTTTTATTTTGGTAAAATAATCATAATCTAGAAGCCTTTACCTTTTATATAAGCCACTTCTGATACCAAATGATCAACTAGAATTAATTATTAATTGTTGTTCCTAAAACTTGGATAGACGACAAGACTTTTGTGTATATATATAATAAATATAAACAAATTACTAACATCAATTTATAACACCGGTTCACAAATGTATTTTTTGTTTATGCCTCATCATCAGTGACTTACATTTCAAGAGTTCACACTTAGCTGATGATTGGTAATAAAGCTTGTTTGGCATGCTGTCCCGGGAGAGCCCTGAGCTCATAAGATCCTCGAGCCCGGGGCTCCCTCCTGTTTGCAGGGCGAGAGGGGAGTTTGAGCTCAGGTAGATCTCGAGAACCCCCCGCCCTCCTGCTGCTTATTAATTGCTATGGAATTTGGGTATGGTGCTGATTTGTTTAAGTCAATTTACTTATGTCTCATGTTTTGGACTGTGGGAGGAAACCGGAGGACCCGGGGAAAACCCACGCGAGCACGGGGAGAACATGAACTCCGCACAGAAATGTCTACTGGCTGGGTAGAGGCCCAAACCAGAGGCATTCTTGCTGTGAGGCAACAGTGCTAGCCACTGGGCCGCCGTGCCGCCCTATAGAGGAAAATGGAGGAGAAGGGATGGAAGGAGGGAGACTGTTTTTCTATGTGCATCTCCTCCTAAGCCTTTCAAGCTACATCCTTCAAACTTTCGTCAAACTTTCAAACTGGTCTGACTCGGGTTGCTATATCTTTTCTAACTGATCCGACCTTGGGTTTTCCGAAAAACGACCCAGAACATTTCCAAAAGTCCCATTGACTTAACATTTGGTCAAACTTTGTGAGCTCATAACTCTGCATCAGACTGTCCTACAGACTAGAGTCTGGCCTCATTCAACTCAGTCTAGCCAGCAGCCAATCACTGATGACCTCTAAACTTACTAGCCACTCCCTAGCAACCAATTTCAGCACCCTAGCAACTGTCCCATAGACTAGCTGTTCTAGCACATGCTAATAGTTTTAACAACCTACCAACATGCTAATCTTGCTAGTAACATGCTAGCATACTAGTACATACTAGTGACATGCTAGTCATGCTAGCACTTGCTAATTCATGCTAAATACATACTAGTAACATGCAAATTCATGTTAAAATCATGGTAACATCATGCTAATTCATGCTAGAATCATGCTAGTAACATGCTAATTCATGCTAGAATCATACTAGTAACATGCAAATTCATGCTAGAATCATGCTAGTAACATGCTAATTCATAATAAAATCATGCTAACATCATGCTAATTCATGCTAGAAGCATGCTAACATCATGCTAATTCATGCTAGAATCGTGCTAGTAACATGCTAATTCATGAAAGAATCATGCTAACATCATGCTAATTCATGCTAGAATCATGCTAATTCATGCTAGAATCATGCTAACATCATGCTAATTCATGCTAGAATCATGCTAGTAACATGCTAATTCATGCTAGAATCATGCTAACATCATGCTAATTCATGC
>CAIGQQ010031697.1:4232188-4254970 GCA_903798035.1 Danio albolineatus
TGAACAGCATAGTCCACCAATCAGAGAAGAGATGTTAATGAGGGAACGGTGATAGTCTAAAGATTCTCAGCGGTTCACGTTTCCAGCATTGAGTTTCCTCTGCTCTTTTTATAAGCGCAAACTGACTCGAGTGTAAATGTGTCATTTTTCATTCAGCCCATCTCTGTTCATGCATAGACTGCCGCTGCCCATAGGCAATGAGATCATCGCCCGCGGGCACGACTGCTCAGATACCCGTGCAAAATCCGCGTGCAGGCTGTGAAACATTGATATGTCTCTCGTCCGAAAAGATGAGGGCAGCAGGAATTGTGATCTCCCAATTGCCTAGCCGCACTAAGCCAGGATCTGAGAGCAGATTAAATGGCTCTGCATCGATCGCTGCCCTTTAATGCGCCTTCGCCTCAACAGCAAAAAAACAAAACAAAATATGCCATGATGTTTGCCTCTCGACGGCTGCCTTCTGAGGGCCACTTGGCAGAATGTGTATGTGTGTGTGTGTGGGGCTCATCTCAGAAAGTCTGCTTCAGCTAATGCAGTCATCGAGGGAAGCGCACGCTTGTGTAACCGAGCCGCCGTCGCAACGCCAAGTGTTTCGTCTCATCCGTGCAAAAAAACAAAACCGGCAGAAGGCAGAAGCAAACAACAACAACAAGACGAGCACATCGTATGGAAGACAGCCAGGGAAACACTCGCAGCTCAGACGGGGGTTCTGGAGTGGCAGCGCTTGCGTTTGAAGTTTTATGAGGAGAATTATGCTGAAGATCAGTGTTGAGCGTTTGGCCTTCAAAGACGTATCGGCTTTAAGAGTGTTATTGTGCGACGTGACGAGCAGCGAACAACGATGACTCTGACTTGCGGAATTAAAAATTAAACACTGTAAGACGTTTACCGTATGTAGATCTACACTGTAGAGCTCTCAATTAACAGTTTTATTTGGGATTCATGATTTATTTATGCTTTAGAAATACAGTAGGCTTCACAGTGGCTCAGTGGTTAGCATTTCAAGAGTTCACACTTAGCTGATGATTGGTAATAAGCAAGTTTGGCATGCTGTCCCGGGAGAGAGGCCTGAGCTCATAAGATCCTCGAGCCATGGGCTCCCTCCCGTTTGCAGGGCGAGAGGAGAGTTTGAGCTCAGGTAGATCTCGATGAACTCCCCCTCGGCTTATTTACTTCTTAGCTTGACTATGATGTCAATTGTGCTTTCAAATTACATAGTGCGTGTTATTTGGACCATGGAAGGAAACCGGAAAGCCCGGGGAGAACCCATGCGAGCACGGGGAGAACAAGCGAAACTGCACACAGAAATGCCACCTGATTTAGGAGGGACTTGACCAGAGGCATTCTTGCTGTGAGGCCACAGTGCTAGTCACTGGGCCGCCGTGTCGCCCATCTGAAAGGAGGGAAAGTAGAAGTGGGGGGGTGGGTGGTGGGTTCTTCAAGACAAAGATGTTGAGATAAGAAAACTGGTTATTTATAGGGAGTGAGGATAAGATTGGATAATAAGATTGGATAATCGGTCATTAGCTGAAGCTGTAACAGCTGAGAACAATCATAAGCACGTGATCCTCTGGAAATTTGTTTATGAATAAACTTCATTTCTGTGAAGGTGTTCTCCCCATGTTGGCGTGGGTTTTTGTCCGGGTGCTCTGGTTTCCCCCACTGCCCAAACACATGCGCGATTGGTGAATTGAATTAACTAAATTGGCTGTAGTGTATGGGTGTGTGTGTGGATGAGTGTGTACTGGGTAGTGGGTAGAAAGGCATCCGCTGCATAAAACACATGCCGGAATAGTTGGCGGTTCATTCCACTGTGGTGACCCCTGATAATCGGGCCAAAAGAAAATGACAGGGGTAAAAAAGGACTAAGTTGCAGGAAAATAATGGATGAATTTACTACTTTAATCGTTAGAGTAGCATCCCTGGTGGCAAAGAGTTCTGGCCCAGCACTGGCATACAGCATGTGGGCCAAACATGGCCCGGGTGTGGCAGAGATGGCACCGTCTTTAAGGCGGCACATAAGATTTGGGCCAGATGTAAAATGTAGTGTTTGGCCCAGATGTTTAAAATTGATATGTGGGCCACATAAGTTTGGCCTATCTTGACCCACATTTAAAGCACATTAAATAAATTTTTGAGTAAAGAAAAAAATTCTAGCAATCAGGTCACTTTGAGAAAAAGCACACCCACAGTGTGCCTATAGCGCAATGCTTCATGGGTTTATCAATTTCATTGCATACATGACACACTAAACTATCTGGCCCAGTATGAGATATTAACTTGGCTGTGACTTGACCCAGATATGGTCCATGTTTGGTCCTTGTTTGGAAGCCAGATTTGGTCCAGTCATGTACCGTAATACCGACATGTGGACCAAGCAAAACCTGATTGTGTGGGCCAGAGCAATTTTGCTATAGCAACTGGTTGCTGGCCCAGCTCCGGGCCACACAATAACTTTTCCTTTGGCCCAAGTACTGCAAAGAATGACGGTCCTGAAGTGGCCCATAACTGGATTAAAGACAAGGGTCACACATAGGCCATAACCGGCGTGAATCTTAGCCAATTTATCACCCTTAACTGGCCCTGAACTGGGCCAAAACAGGTTTATTATTGGTACCGAATAACCAGAAACCCCAAAAACTGAGCCATAACCCGGCCTAATGTTACCTAAACGATTTGAACCATCGCTACACTGATCTAGGCCACACACCTCCCATCCACAACTGGCCCAAATGTAGTTTGCCGTCATGCATGCAGTGCCATCAATGCCATGCATGGCCCACATTCATCTGACATTATGTATGCCAGTGCCGGCAACACGCCAGCAGTGCCATAATGAGGCCACATTTGGGCAAAGTCCATATGCTATGTGGGGTTAGATTAAATTTAGTTGCAACATATAGGAAAGTATAGATTAATAATTCAAATAATTAAATGAAGACATTGAAGGATGCGAACAGGAAGATGATAATGATTGTGTTTTGAAATATTTCTTTAATCGAAAATTATAAAGGATTTTAAATGTGGGTCAGGGTAGGCCAAACTTAAGTGGCCCACAGATCAGTTTTCAACATCTGGTTCAAATACTACATTTGACATCTGACCCATGTCATTTGACATCTGACCCACCTCTGCCAAACCATGGCCATGTTTGGCTCACATGCTGTATGCCAGTGCCAGATGAATGCCTACTGTGCGAGCTTTATGCCAAATCAGGGCCAGAATTCATTGCTACCTGGGATGCCACAGTGAATTACGGTACATGATTGGACCAATTCTGGCTTCCATACAAGTATCAGTCAAGTTAATAACCCAAAACCAAGCCCAAACTGGGCCAGATATGTTGGTGCGTCGATTTTGCTTTATGGCTGCACTTTTTCTCGAAGCGACGTGATAATTTTTTCTTTACTCAAAATTAAATTTTAAACGTAATTTAAAAGTGGGTCTTTTACTTACTTGGCCCACATATACATTTTAACATCTGGGCCAAATACTACATTTGATATCTGGCCCAAGTCTTGTGTGCTGCCTTAAAGACGGTGCCACCTCTGCCAAACCCGGGCCATGTTTGGCCCACATGCTGTATCCCAGTGCTGGACAAATCTGTGCCAGCTTCATGCCAAATCTGGGCCAGAATTGTTTACTACCAGGGATGATATGCAGTAAATAATCATCTTAACAGCAATCAATTTAAAAATCGAAGGTCAAGTGGAGAGCGTATGTGGGATGCAGTATGGCTAGCTCTATGTTTGCTCAGCAATAGTAGAGCAGTATGTTAGCAGTGTGTGCTCACTCTCTCTCTCTCTCTTTGGCTCTTTAATTCTCCTGCGTCTCTTTTTCTCTCCGTCTCTTGCCGTGTCCTGACAGACTGCCGCTGCTGCATGCTCCTCACCCCTCCCTTAAACCCTCAAGCTCTCTCTCTCTATCGCTCTCTCTCTTTCCTAAGCAGGTGTTGGTTGATTTCTTTTCCCCGAGGTAATGCAGGTTTTGTTCTTAGTGCCGGAGCAGAATTATACTGACAGAGCAGACTCCTGGGTAGCAGCCCACATAACCTCCTCCTTCTTTTCCTGTACCCTCCGGTCTCATGCATTTTCCCATTTCTCCTCCTCCAGAAGCTTTTCTCAGTGCCAGATGCCCAGAGCAGACTCTTCCACCCCCCTCAGTAACATGGCAGTGCAGCAGGCATTCAGAATGAGCGTGCCACACTCAGCATCAATGTCAGCCAGATAATCCTGGAAGAAAGTTGCATTTATCAATGTCAAAGGGAAGATGGTTGCGGTAGACCCAGAGGGACGTGTACACTGTACGTTCTGCCTGTTCGGTTCGTTCACGGACTGATGTGAAGTCTGTGATGTACAGGTACAGAAACTGGAGCATATATATGTGTCTTTAAAGGGATAGTTCACCCGAAAAACAACATTCTGTCATTATTTACTGACCTTTCAGTTGTTACAAACCTTTATGAGTTACTTTCGTCTGACACTAAAGAAGATATAGTATTTTGAGGAAAGCTGGAAACCATTGACTTGATAGTATTTGTTTACTACTTTGGAAGTCAAACCTGTTTTCAACTTTCTTCAAAATATCTTCTTTAGTGTTCAACAGAAGAAAGAAACTATGAGAAGAAAACAGAATAAAAACATTCATTCATTCATTTTCTTGTCGGCTTAGTCCCTTTATTAATCCGGGGTCACCACAGCGGAATCAACCGCCAACTTATCCAGCATACTTTTTACGCAGCGGATGCCCTTCCAGCCGCAACCCATCTCTGGGAAACATCCATACACACACATTCACACTCATACACTACGGACAATTTAGCTTACCCAATTCACCTATACCACATGTCTTTGGACTTGTGGGGGAAACCGGAGCACCCGGAGGAAACCCACGCAACCACAGGTAGAACATGCAAACTCCACACAGAAATGCCAACTGACCCAGCCGGGGCTCGAAGCAGCGACCTTCTTGTTGTGAGGCGAACGTGCTACTCACTACGCCACCGTGGCACCCCCAGAATAAAAACAATCATAATGATTTATAACTATTTGTGTAAATAGCGAGTACATTTTCATTTTGGGGTGATCTATCTCTTTAAATCAACTTGAAATCTTAATACAAGTTCCTGGTCATATTGTGAATGACTGATAATATGTCAGTATAACAGAACGCTTTAGTGCAGTGTTTCTCAACTGGTGGGTCGTGACCCAAAAGTGGGTCACGGGAACATTTTTAGTGGGTCGAGAGTGTGTGTTCAAAAAAAGCATTAAATTTTAATTTATTTAGCTAATACCGGACTTTTATTTTGAAATGCGCACACGACAACAGTTCAGTTTAGTTCATGGGAACTGAACCCTTTCTCGCTCTGACCACTGTTTACAGTATTTGTCGTTTTTACTTTGCAATATTTCTATAATTTGATATATTTTTGTTAAATGACAGCAATAAAAATATTGTTTATTTGTAAGTCTTGGTGATTTTCTTATGATTTATCTGTCACTACTTGTGTTCTTAAGTAAATACAAATTAATTATACATTCCTAAAATTATATTATAGTTCCTAAAAATTTGGGTCGCGGCTTGATGGCCATGTAAAAATGTGGGTCCTATGGCCAAACCAGTTGAGAACCACTGCTTTAGTGGATGTTCAATGTTTCAGTAGTGCTGAATTACAATCGGCGCCACGGTGGCGTAGTGAGTAGCACGTTCGCCTCACAGCAAGAAGGTCGCTGGTTCGAGCCTCGGCTGGGTCAATCCTTCATGGCATAGATTCAACAAGGTACTTGAAATATTCCTCAGAGATTTTGCTCCATATTGTAACCTGTAACCATTGACTTCTATATTATTTGCTTTTTTTTTCCTACTATGGAAGTCAATGGTTACCGATTGTCAGCTTTCTGCAAAATGTCTTCTTTTGTGTTCAGCAGAAAACAGAAATTCAAAAGGGTTTATATGCACTTTAAGGAAGACAAAATACTAAAGACTAAGTGAAGTTTAACTAATTTCGAGAGAAGCAGGTGATATGATTGACCGCAGCTGGTCTCTCATCTACAATCATTAGTCAGCCAATCAGATTAATTCAATCCCACTATAAGTAACCCAGCAATAACACTCCCTTTTCAGCGTTTTCTGAAGAACCTGAAGAGTCTGTCATTATTTACCATTGATTCAACATTTTTGGGGTTTCTTTCTTCTGTTGAAAATTTTAAAAACGGATATTTTGAAAAAAGCAGCAAAACCAGTTACCAAAATCAAAACAAATCAAATCAAAATCAAATCACTTTTATTGTCACATCATCAGCAGCACGTGTGGCTGGCTCCAGACAGTGCAAAATACAACGACAGTGCACAAATACAGACAGTGCAAAATACACACAGTGCAAAAATACAACATACAACAACATACTCCCAAAGGGAAACAAAACAATGTACAATTGCAATGTTGACAGCAATACGTATAAGATGATGAATATGTTAATAGGTGTACCCGTAGTTGTAGGCAGTATTGTTTTAAGTATGGATTGATCCTTACCATTGACTCCCATAGAATTAGTTTTTCCTAAGTCAATGGTTACCCGTTTTGAGCATTCTTCAAAATATCTTTTTTTGTGTTCAACAGAAAAAAGAAACTCATAAAGGTTTAGAACCATTTGAGGGAGAGTAAATTTAAATTTTTTAGGGGAACTATCCCTTTAAATCAACTTGAAATCTTAATGCAAGTTCCTGGTCACATTGTGAATGACTGATAATATGTAATTATAACCGAATGCATTAGTGGCTGTCCGTTTTTTTTAGCAGTGCTGAATTATTTTGCCATTCATCTTTCCCACAGGGATTCTTTAAAGAAATTGAAGTAAATCAAAATCTGACAAAAAGATTGTGCGCTTAACTGCTTTAATGGCATCAATTAAAAATGACTGAGAATCGTGTTGGTTGAATTCATGAAAGGAATGTAGGCGATGTTGGGCTTATTGCAAGTTTGACAGCACAGAGAGAGTCAATCACGTCATATATAATGCTCTGTGGGAGGAGTTATAAAGCATGCTAAATTTGCTGTGATTATCTGATGGTGGTTCAGTGGTTATCACTGTTGCTGGTTTGAGCCCCTGCTGGTCAGTTGGCATTTCTGTGTGGAGTTTACATGTTCTGTGTTGGTGTGGGTTTTCTCTGAGTGCTCTGATTCCCCCCACAGTCCAAACATATGCGCTATTGGTGACTTGAATAAGCTTAATTGGCCGTAGTGTGTGAATGTGAGAGTGTATAGGTGTTTCCCAGTACTGGGTTGCAGCTTGAAGAGCATCCGCTGTGTAAAACATATGCTGGAATAGTTAATGGTTCTGCCGCTGTGGATTTGATAAATAACAGGACTAAGCTGAAAGAAAATGAATGAATGAATGAATGAATGAATGAATGAATGAATGAATGGATGAATGGACATCTGATTGGTGGGACTTTTTGCAATGCTGTTTCTCTTCACAAATTCTGCTATTAAACATTAGAGGGTTTTTTAAGCTGACAATTTTTGCGAAATGGCATATTGGTGCTTCATGTATATACTGTATTTGTTTGCGTATGTTTGTATTTTGATTTTTTAATTAACAATATGGTTATAATCATTAAACACTACAGTAGTATCTTGCATATTAAAATAATGTATACATTATCAGATTGTATCTTTGATATTACCAAATTAAAGTCAGTACGTCTTTTCTGTATATTGTAATGCAAAAGGAGGGATTTTTGATTGGACGTGTTTGAACGGTGGTGGTTTGCTAATGGTGGATCCCATTTGAGTGACAGGCTGATCTGATCATGCCAGTGGTAGATACCAATGAGAGAAGAGGTGTTGCTGAAAGAGGGAAGAGCATTTGTTTTGTCTAAAGTGCACATTTCAAGAAGTCAGTTTCTATTCTTGAGCAAACAAGATGCAAAAATTCAAGCTATAAACCCCACAACAGGTCTGTCTTTAATAATCAGTAAATAAAGGAACTAAGCCAAAGGAAATTGAATGAATGAATGAATGAATGAAGTTATTCTTTTTAATTAAAGGGGTAGTCCACTACGATATCACATTTTAAACTTTAGTTGAACGCTAGTCTAATCATAGATATGGACGTAGTATCTGTGACGTCACCCATAGGTTTCTGAAGAGCGCAAAACAGGCCACAAGTCAACCGGCACCATTTTGTTTGCACGTCACTGCTTTAGCTGAGGGTATCCAAATAAGGGCAAAGAGGCGGAGCTACAGACAGCTGCTAGCATTTTGCTTAGGCTGGCTTTTCTTTGGGAAAAACGCTTCATACTTCATTACCTGTGAATCGTTTGTGTTCTGACCACATGTGCTTGGTTGTACACTATATTAATAAAGTGTTAAGCCTTTTAAAAACACTGTTGTAATATACTAAGCCACTAAACATTGTTCTTATGTCGTTTTTCTACTGGAGGAAAATGCGAATTACTTCCAGATACTTCAGATATAGTCTGTGTTAGTAAAAGCAGGGCTATTGATGAAATCCAGGCCTAACACTGTATGTCAACGCTTCAGATGACTGTTCTAGAGCCTACAGCTGATCAATCTGTCAGATTCTGGAGTGCATAACAGCTCTAAAAAAAACATTATAAATGATAAATTATCTTAAATAAAGCGATTACATTTACAGATATGGTATATAAGTATATAATTTCACTCACCTGGGAAACGGAGGCCATGTGAATGGTTTGTGAGCACAATTAAGTGCACACAGCATGCCATATCATCTGATAATTGTAGGAAATAATTCCAAAAGGCAGCTGGCTGTGTAAAGCCACATAAAACAACACAAATTTACAATGAATATGCTGAGTTCAGCAGCTAAGGTAATTGGACAGTGACCAGCGAGACCTAGCTGTCACTCAAGTGGCCACGCCCTTAATTATGCCGACTTAATATAACTTAATATGAACGAAACGAATGAGTTATAAAAAATTCACCCCTCACAGTTATCATGAAGCGTAATATCAGCTATATACACCAAAATCGCTCTTTGTACCAGGCTATAAACACCTTTTTTTCTGCTGTAAAGTCGGCCATTTCAACAGCGGGCTCATTAGAAGTTTGCTCCATATGGAGCCAGGACTAAAGGAATTTCGATGAATTGCAATTTCAGTTACTTCTGTATTGGCTTCACGAGGGAGAGCGGGAGGTTGCCGCTTGTGTGTAATGTAGCTGTGTAAACATAAACAACATCTCTGAATGTAAGATGCTCAAAGTTCAACGTACAGGCAGACATTGGCTTTTACAGAGTTAGCTTAGCAAAGACTACAGCGAATTAAGTTCGGGGACACAAAACAATACATCCTGGTTAATGATGTCATAAACCCTTCAGGTTACAAGCATACACCCTGAGCAGCGAAGGGGCGTGGCCGGATGTGCTGTAATGTTATAGCAGGATGCTTCCTGGTGACATCGAGTCAATCCGCAAAACTCAGCACATTATGTTAGCTGACCAATCAGAGCCTCTTGAGGGCAGGATTTTGGAGGAACTAGGAAATATGACAGTCGTTTTCATGTTAGCTGAGTAGCTGTGTATAATCAAAGTAAGATATATGAATAAATAACGTGATTTTTCACAAATGAAGCATGAGCACACATTGCTTTACACCCCATAAAAACAATCATGCTTTAAAAATACATTCTGGACCAACCCTTTAAAAAAATCTCGAATGCATATAAGCGATATTGTTTGTCTGTTCGTTAACCATTTTAACTTTAATTAATGTGATGTACTTACAAAAAGGAGGGTCTGATTATATTTGTCATTTATCAGTTCACTGTAAAAAATTATATGATCAATTAGTCCTGACAGCATATGTTTTTAGGTCATTGTAACTTATTAATCTAAGCTAATCATGTTCTAACTCAATTTTTTTAAGTTACGCAAGCTGTTTTAAGTGAGTTTAACGTAATATAAGTTCAATAGACTCATAAGGTTAATTTGATTCAGCTTAAAATTCTGAAGGCAACCAGGATTTTATTTTATTTTTTACAGTGTGACATGCACTCTAAAAAACACAGTGTTAAAAACTACCCAAATTGGGTTGTTTTTTACCCTATTGCTGGGTAGATATAGGACAGAACACATCAGGGGTTAAATTAACCCAAGTAATTAGGTTATTATTTTTAACCCCAAAAATGGGTTGTTTTTTACCCAATAATTGGTATAAAAGGTTAATTTTACTTGATTAATAGGTTATATTTTTAAATGTAATTTTTAGCTTTCTTTTAAAATCATTAACCACATAAAAAACAAACAGGTGAATATTGTATTAGCTTTATTTTTTTTGTTCCGTTAAATTTTATTTTATTAAATTTTATAAATATATATATATATATATGTGTGTGTGTGTGTGTGTGTGTGCGTGCGTGCGTGCGTGCGTGTGTGTGTGGCATCGCAGTCAGCCCCTGCTGGGAGTTGATTTGTCCCAAGGAGCTGGGTTGATGTGTCTGTGTGGTACTAGTGTTGCATTGATTCAAGTCTTAGCAATTATTACCCAGAAAATAGCCAAATAAGTTTGGGTTACACAGCACTACCCAAAAACTATACAAGGCTCTGAAAATAACCCCCAAAAATTACCCAAATGCCTCAACCCAACATTTGGGTTAAAAAAAAAAAAACCCTGGATTTTTAAGAGTGTGAGAATGATTTAAATGAGACAGATTTAAATAAAATGCACAGTCATGCCGCTTCTCTCTGTATAGCATAGGCTTTGAGTCACTAACTTTCTCCTCCGAGTGTTGTGGAGGGGAAAAAAAACAGCGAAAGATTCAATTATATTAAACACATTATATTCAGGAGCCATTAATAAGCTCGTTCCGTTGTGATTCACCACAGCGCTTATGCATACAAAAATTAAACAAAAAGGCAAATGAGATCGAAATGCCAGCACGAGCGTGAATGCGCATTTGCTCACAGATTCAATTTGCGGGTTTTTCAGCACGTTGGCTGGAGAAAAAGATCATACATCAAGAACTCAATTCTGTCCAGCGTTGCCAGCTCATTTTCAGGGGAAGCTGCTTAAAGGGAGGTTGATTTGTTGCTACAAGTTGTTAAATGATGTTGTGACGCAGTTGTGTGATGATGACATCATTACATAACCGTGATCTGAAACTGTCACCGCATGGCATTTTACAATTACATGACACAAACTGACTGGCTCTCTCAGCAAACAAATGTGCTGTGAAATTATTCTCACTATTATTCTCACTTATTATTCTCACTATTCTTGTCACTTAAAGGATATTTGGGATCATTTTAGACCTTTATTTTTAAAGTAGAAGTCATTTAATTTTATAATACGACTTCATTTTTGGGGTGTCACAGTGGCGCAGTGGGTAGCACAATCGCCTGGTTCGAGCCTTAGCTGGGATTTCTGTGTGGAGTTTGAATGTTCTCCCCATGTTGACATTGGTTTTCTCCGGGTGCTCCAGTTTCCCACACAAGTCCAAAGATGTGGTATTGATGAATCGGGTAAGCTAAATTGTCCGTAGTGTATGTGTGTGAATGAGTGTGTATGGATGTTTCCCAGTGATGGGTTGCAGCTGTAAGGGCATCTACTGAGCCACTGAGTAAATATATATAGACTTTATAAAAAAGTCCTAAAATTAAAGTACAGTGTACTCTTTTCGATTTGTTTTCATATTGTTATGCTATATAGTCCCAAACAGGGCATCAAGCGCAATTCTTAAATGAACAATTATTGATGGAATTAATTAAATTACAAATAACATAATGTTACTTGCTAGTCAGCTCTTTTCAAGCTCTGCTTGGCTGACAACATTTTTTTTTTTTTTTAGAGGAAATGCATGTCTTTTTTATCATTTTGACTTTTTCCATTTTAAAATATTGAGCTTATTCTACAATGAAGAAGTGCGCTCTTGTTGCGATTACTTTAGAACAGGCGGCCCAAACTTTTTCTTATGAAGGGCCAAAAACCAAACATGATTGAGGCTAGTGGGCCGAAGGTAACCACAGTTGCCATCAGTAATTCCCTAATTTATTTATTAATATTTAAAAATAACTAGAAAACATTGCTTCATATTAACATACTAATACAGCATTTTTTACATCTTAAAACGAACATATTATAGTAAAAACAGAAACAATCTAATTTATGACAGAATGGAGTTACACTATTTTGCCTTGATTTGCTCACCAATGTCTTCTGCATAGTCCTCTGTCCGTCGAGCGACATTATTTACATTTTTAATCAGATTTATTTACAAAATTTAATTAAAACATTTTATTTCAGTTTGCTTTTATTGTAGTTCAGCAATAAAACAAGCAAAAAAAAAAAAACGTTAAGTCAAATTAGAAATGATATCTTTTAAAGGAATTCGCCCCATCCCTCTACGTTCTGACTCTGTTCTCAGATGAAATGGTGGGCCAAATCAAAGGTTACAATGGGCCAACTTTGGCCCACGGGCCCTACTTTAAGCCTCTCTGCTTTAAAACTTTAAATTCAGTTGCCTTTATGGGAGAAATGACATAGAATACTAAAGGTCAGAAAACGGTTTCCCTACTTGCTCTACAAACAAGTGTGTTCATGACTATACATAAAAAGCAGAATAATATAATGAAAATATAAAGAAAATGTTAGTTTGCAACATCAAGCAGCATAACTAGCCGTTTTTAATGTATAAAGACAATGGAAGTCAATAAGAATGGAAGTCTGGAGCCAAAAAGATTCCAATGGGCTGTACACTCTCAGAAAAAAATGGTACAATGTTGTAACAAAGAAGGTACAAGCCCTTGTCACAGCACCTTTTTATGGGACAGAATTGTACCTTAAGAAAAGAAACACATTTGTACCTTTTAAGGTCAAGATTTGTACCATGGGAAACCAAAATGTACCTTTGTTTTTAAAAACCCGCAGATACAATATTGTATACTTTGTGAAAGGTACCACCACAGTGACAAGACACTTTGTATCTTAACAGTGTCGAAAATGCTGATCAAACATTTATTAAAATGCCTTAAATGTTTAGTTTACAATCCCTATAGTTTTATGTTTTACCAGTTGTTTTGTATTATTGTTTTATAGAACTAAAAATGTATGTTTATAAGTATCTTTAAACATACTTTTAAATGATGATTCTTGTTTTAATATGGAAATTATTCATAAAAATCCCTTTGCCTTTCCAGTCATATTTATTTTCATAGATACTGTAATAAAGGAGTTGTTCAACACTTTTGTACCTTTTATATGAGAACAGTTGTGTACCTTCATTTCAGTTGTACCATAAAAGGCACAGAACAGTATCATAAGGGGTCTTTTCAGTACCATATAAGTAGGCCCACACGGAAATCTGCGCACGCAAAATTCCGCAGATTTCCGCAGATTTTTAGCCCATCATTGATTCTGTCTATTTACTGGTGTAAATGTGTGTAAATGTATATTTATTCAGTTTTTAAATAAATTTCAGTTATAATATTGGCTAATATGAAAATTTTAATATGATTTATTTATAATACAGTTTGTAGAATCATATTTTCTGTCTTTTAGTTGATATTTTATATGAGAGACTTGATTTGTTAACCAAATGAAGTGGATCTAATTAGATTTGCATTGTAAACATTAAATAAAAGTAAAAAATTTATTACTTTTTTTGTCATATGCTAAGGTTTTAGTTATGATACTCACAAAATCATTCTGCATAAATCTGCAGATTTTTAACAAAATTTGGCGCAGAAATAGCAAAAAATGTCTGCAGATTCCGTCTGGCCCTACATATAAGGTACAATTTTTACAAAGGTACAAAACTGTTCCTCAAGGAACATTATTTGTATCATCGTGTACCTTTTTTCTGAGAGTGTACCCACTCATACAGTATGTGATGAATAAGGTCAATATTAAAAATATTTAAATGTGTTGCTGGTTGTTTCTGGGGGGAAATTGATGCTTGGATAGTCCAAAAAAGTTGCTAAATTTTGCAACACAATGCTTGACAACAGTAGTTCCTTTCTTATTTTGGCACCTTCACTATCACTTTACCGCGAAACGTCCTTGCCGCTCTTTTTTAAAAGAACAGTCTCGGGGAAATCCGTTAAAATGACCCGCGCGCAGAATGAGTTAATAATAATAAGCGGCCCGGGAAGGCCTCGTCTTTCGCCTGGAGCTTGTGGAGGATTTCAACGAGGAAACTAACAGTTTAACTGGCGTATTGATCTCCGAGGGCTTTGAGGTTTGGGCTTTTATCCAAGCCAGAAATAGGGGTAAAACTGAAAGGTCTGTGGGGAGGTGGACCTCCAAGCCGCGTTGACAGAGCTGGAATTTTCGATGGTAAAGATCTCTGCTGGAGTTTATCGAGCTGCTTCTGTCTCTCTGCCTTGTGGTGGAGCTGTGTGTATCGACGGATAACCTGAAGAACGATTTATATCTGGACAATCGGGAAGTACGCGGACGTTATCTAGCCAGATATCACCCATTCAGGTGAACCGTTCTTTGGCGCGTCACGTGACCGGCGTTTGTTTACATTGCAGGGGTGTTTACCTTATGGCTAGCAGGCTACACGTGTAATCAATGCAAAAATGAGGTACAAAATCCCTTAATCTGTTTGCAAACGAAGCCAAATCTGTATCTCATGACACCAGCTAAGTCAATACGCGATGTGAACTAAGTGGAACTAATGATCCGTTAAAACAGATTCAGTCCATGAAGCACTCAAAGCTCCTCCGCATACTTTAAAAGCCACACGTTCCCTTCGATCAGCACGTATTCTTCTTTCTGTGGGTTGTTAGAGCTGCTCTGGTGCTGATAATGTGGTCACTTGCTGGTTAAAGGGATAGTTCACACTGAAATTAAACATGCAAGTTACACTGACTCAAAAAAAGATTGCTGCTGCTTGTTCAAACTGTTTCAAATGAGCTGAAACAACACAAATCTTGTCATTTCTTTAAGCAATTTATTTGTTTTCTGTTCAGTCCACTAAAATTTGTAAACTATTAAGTTAACTTAAGCGTTTTCTGTTGGGATAACATGACGGAATTGTGTTGGTCCGAAAAGAAAATGAATGAATGAATCATTATATAACTAATAATTATAAATATAATATATATTTTGTTTTGATCAACCTGAGCTGACATAAACAAACGAAGAATGTACCAAATTTCTGGAAAGTATCATAATCAACAAAGACGTTAGCATTATTTTGGCAAAGATGAATAAATAATGTGGGGGTAATGGTGGCGCAGTGGCAGCACAATCGCCTCACAGCAAGAAGCTCACTGGTTCGAGCCTCGGCTGGGTCAGTTGGCATTTTTGTGTGGAGTTTGCATGTTCTCCCCGTGTTGGCGTGGGTTTCCTCCGGGTGCTCTGGTTTCCCCTACAAGTCCAAAGACATGCGGTATAGGTGAATTGTGTAAGCTAAATTGTCCGTAGTGTATCAGTTTGAATAAGTGTGTATGGATGTTTCCCATTGATGATTTTCAGCCGGAAGGGCATCCGCTGCGTAAAACATATGCTGGATAAGTTGGCGGTTCATTCCGCTGTGTCTACCCCAGATTAATAAAGGGACTAAGCTAAAAAGAAAACAAATGAATGAATAATAAATAATGTGACAGCATCATGTTATTTATCGTTGACCAATGAGAACTAATTGGATGCTGGTAAGATGATAAGTTTGAGCTAAATCCCTAATTACACATTACAAAATAGAGTCATTTCCACCGATAACCTTCTGCTTAGCCTGTAAATAATGTCAGAATGTTTGGCTGAGGGCTGGTGGATGGATCTACAGGCTGATGATGGTAGACCTGCTGCTTTTGTTCCGTCAGTAATCTCAGATCTGAAACCCTGAGCGATCCGTCTTGTTCTTGAGTATCGGTGAGCAGGTGCTTGAAGTCTGCGGCGTGACGGTGCTGTGGATGTGACAGGTGGCCAAAGGGCAGGTATGAAGCGGTGATCTGAACCCGACGGAGCGCAGGGAGGCCCAGCCACAGTTAATGCGATCAGACGTGGAAAAAAAGCCAGTATCTGCCAGTTAATGTTTAATCCGCTCCAGCCTCGGGCTCCAGCCATCTGATAGATCTCGCTCTGCCTCTCTTCATCATCAAGGTGTCGAGAGGAAGTGCGTGTGTAAATATTTAATTGGTTGCAGTTTTGACGCCCGCGTCTTTTCTTTATCTCCTCTGTCTGTTCATTACGCGTTTGTTGTTTTTGAGTCTCTCGCAATGTAACATTGACCGGTTCAAAGGCAGGAGAAATGTACAAAATATCACAATGAAAATCGAACAAATATGAAGTTTTTATTTGATATATTTTTATCTGTGAACCAATTTTTACAACAATTGAACTGTTTTATTTGTGTGCTCAAAATGTTGATTCGGTAGTTTTAGCTGATTGGTAAAAAGGGAAATAAAATCAGCATTTAGCATTACTGTTAATTTTGTTTCAATTTGTTTTCATTATATATATGAGCAATATCACTTGAGTAGCAGTGCGATATGGCTGTATATGAACCGCATTTAGCAGTGAAAATAAAACTGAAAGAGCTCACATCATTTAAATGATCATATAAAAGACAAAGAGTTTCGTTGCAAAACGCGATAAATGCCATTTTTTGACATTTGGATTTTATGATTGGAAATCACTGTTTAGATGTACTCTTATCTATGTGTGAATTGCTGTCATTAACACAATTTAAGAATGAACATTTTAGGCCTACTACAAAATGTCTTTTTTCACAAAACACGATATCCGCCAGACCAGTTTCTTTGCAAAATGCGATATAACGAAAATATCAAAACAAAAAAACATGTGTTTTTAAAAAGAGGATTCACTAGGCTAACTAAAAACGTTTGCCATTTAATTGTTTATACTGTAGGTGAGCTGTCAGTCACAGGCTACGTCTGTCTGTCAGTCAGAAAATTAAAGCTTCAGAGTCGAGCAAACCTCATGGATTTTGATGAAGGATTGGAGCCGGTCATTCCAGCTGCATAATAATAATAGTAATAATAATAATAATGACTTATTATTATTACAGTGAAATAAGTCATTAAATATGACGGGACGAGGCGAGCTTGTATCCACGGACTCGGTGCAACAGAAACTGCGCCATCACGGCTCCACCTGCTCTGATCATACAGGTTTGGTTTTCAGCAGCGGTGTGGAAGGAAGGAGCCTCCACTCTTTCTGTAACAAACTACAAGTCATTTATTTAACTAACTTAATCTTACTGATCTATATTATAACTAATCACAATTAGTCCGAAGCTGTTTAAGGATGGTTGAAACGATCAACATCCTCCAGACTGCTCAGCCGGTATGTTGTAATACGACCTTTTCATTCAGGGACTGTCCTGGATTTCTGGCACACGCCATAGTCACATTATGTCTATTATGGCATTATAATTTTGAATATTATGAATATTTACAATCTATTGATAAATTATTGTTATTTTTCCCACTGATGATCCAAAAGATCTCTTCAAATGCCACAGTGAAGCCTGCTTAAAGCCATTGGTGCCCCAGCAAAAAGAAAAAAAGAAAAAAAGTTATGTTATGTTATATTGTGTACGTTCTGGCCAAAACTAACTAACTCAGAATCGTATTATTAATAATTAATCTTTGTATATACAAATACTAATACTAATTATTAATTTTAATCAATTTAAGATGTTTGACAATGTTAAGATAAATATGTTGCATTTTGGCATGCTTTTTGACTTATTTATGAACTATTTATGGACATAAAATTTAATAAAAAATATCCTGGATTTGAAGAATATGTGTCCCTGGCCTTCACTGAGCTCAAGTAATAGTTTAACATACAGAAATTGTGAATAAACTTGACTGTTGATGTCTTCAATAATAATGTCAAATAACCAACATTTCTCAAAATGGATATATCTCATTTTGCAACGAAACTCTTCATATGTAAAGAGATGTATGTATGTATGTATGTATGTATGTATGTATGTATGTATGTATGTATGTATGTATATATGAATATGTGTGTATAATCATTTGGAGAGAAATATATTTTTATAGGCCAGGTATATAAATTTGTAAATATATATATATTAATTTGTAATATTTATTTGAAATGTATTTCTATATTTTGATATCAATACATGGAATTGATTAAAGATATTTCACAGATATTATTAAAAATGAGTGCATATTTAAATATAGATACTGTATTAGTTACATAAGATTGCGATTGATTTTTAATCTTCCTTCCCAACCTTATGTAACATTATAACTTGCAGTCATAGATTAAAAAAAAAAATCTAATAATTTCTCCCTACCTTTCCTCCGGAGACTGTTTTGAACAGGTTATTGTCGCGAGTTTATTATTTCCCCCGGATCCTCAGCATTCGTGACGGTTTGGCTTTCAAAAGTTTGGCTGTTTATTTGATCATCAAGGGCAGCGAGCAATAGATGTGCAGTACAAAGGCGCCGCCGACTAACTCCAGCGCGCTTTTGTTAATAACTTTGCGCCAGAAGCAAGTGCAATTACAAACGAGAGCATGTAAAAGTCAAGGGGATACAAATCATGTTTGAATTAACGTCCCACAGGTCTCGGAGAATCAAGCCCTGAAGCAGCGAACGCAGCAAATGATGCATCTGTTTGAGGCCCAGCGAACAGCTAAAGGATGAGGCTGAGGCTCTCCAGACGCTTTAGGAAGACGTTTAACTTTGAAGGACAGAGTTAAAGAGAGCTTTGAGTTGTTGGACCAAGAGATGAAGTGTAAGTGCTGTTGAATGGATGCCAGAGCTGCAACATGGTGTTAATGATCTGGAGAAAGATCTGCTTCGGCGAAAACCACTTTTTCATGCTGCTTCGGCTCCTGCGGCGTCACGCCACTTTTAATGTTGACACTTTCACTTTTTGCTTGCTTTGTAATGCTTTTCCAACTTCAGTGTAGTCTTGTTTCGTTTTTATGATGGTTCATAAGTTATTGATTTTGTCACTATGTGATATACTCAAACTGTCATTATTAGGCATGGGCCGGTACGAGATTCTGAAGGTATAATAACCAGTGGTGGAAAGAGTACTGAAGAATCATACTCAAGTAAAAGTACCATTACTTGCCCAAAAATGTAGTGCAAGTAGAGTAAAAGTATCTGTTGTAAATATTACTCAAAGTATGAGTAAAAAGTAGACCTTTTAAAAGTACTCAAGAGTAGTGAGTAGTGAGTATTATGCTGTAGAAAAGTTGATGAGTTTACAGAATGTTGCGTTTACACATCCCTGCACAAACAACATGTAGTGTATTTAGAGATCTTCCTATTTTCGCTCGTTTCAACCTTCCTTCAATTATTTGTTCGTTCTCTCCTTCCTTCATTCATTCGTTTGTTCCCTCCTTCCTTCATTCACTCGTTTGTTCGTTCATATTTTTGTTCCTTCCTTCATTAGGTCCTTTTGTTCATTCATTCGTTTGTTCGTTCCTTCCTTCCTTAGTTTGTTCAGTCCTTCCTTGAATTCTTCCTTCATTCGTTTGGTCCTTCCTTCTTTCCTCCCTTCATTTGTTCGCTCATTCTTTCTTCCATATTTTTGTTCCTTCCTTCTTTAGGTCCTTTGTTTATTTGTTTGTTCCTTCTTTCCTTAGTTTGTTCAGTCCTTCCTTGAATCCTTCCTTTATTTATTTGGTTCTTCGATCCTTCTTTCCATTCCTTGTTCAGTTCTTCCTTTTATTTGGCCCTTCCTTCCATTCTTCATTTGTTCCATTTTTTCTATTTTATAGAATTGTCAAAATTAATTGTTTTCCAGTTACATTTAGGATTAATTTCTGTTATTTATGATAATAATAATAATAATAATAATACTAATAATACTACTACTACTACTAATAATAATAATAATAATAATAACAACAACAATAATAAATAATAATAATAACAACAACAACAATAATAATGATAATAATAATAATAATAATAATAATAATAATAATAATAATAATAGTAATAATAATATGGGGCGTATATTGGGTGGTTCACCCAGGGTGCCATTCAAGTTAGCAATGCCACTGTTTGGGACAGCATGAAGGAATTAAAATAACTTATTTGTTTTTTACAAATTTAAGTTGATTGAACATAAAACAATTAAGTTTCCCAAAAATAAGCATTGTGTTGTTTCAGCTGATTCTAAATAAGTAGTTTGAGCAAAGCACAAGCATCATTTTTTGAGTGAAGGGTGCGAAAACCGAGATTGATAGTCTGTGCAACCCCTAGTTTTGGCATGCTGTTTCCACTCACTATCTTTGGTCTGCAGGGATCCAGATTGAGTTTTGACACAGCAGAGATGCTGAAACTCTTCATCTATTTATGTTTTACAACGATGGCGTTTTACGTTTTTTTTGGAACGTCCTCTTTAATTGCACCATCCGTTTGTTTTATTAGCAGCTGCATTTTTCACTCTCACCTAAATAGTATTACACCTAGTAAGCAAACCTGCCCCACCGTCTCGTTTCTGCAGGGAACACCTTGGGAAAAGACCGATGTGGTTTGCACAACAGAGCGAAAATAGCATAGAGCACTTCATAATCAAGCGTATTTGTGCATGCGGCGTGTGAGTGTTGACCCAGCTAGAGATATAAAACGCCAAGCTGGGGAGCAGAACCTGCCAGGTATTAAAATCTGAGGTGCCAATTGAGCTGTGAAGATAAGAATTGAAAAGGGAATTGGGAATAACCCCCTCCGTTTTATAACCTTCCCCATAATGCATTGGGACTTTGCCTCGCGCATGCATCATCTGTTTGATGCTGGAGTGTGTGTGTGCGTGTAAAGAGTAGAAGCGGAAATGAGTAAACGGAGGAGATTTTTGAGTTGGATTGCTTTAAGTTTAACGCTGGATTCATTGAACGGCGCTGTTATTTGTCAGGACGTCTACAAGGTTGTTTCATACATCAAGAACAAAGCTCGACAGGAGAGGAAACCTTGGCTTCTCGGAGAGTAGGAGGAAAATGCGTCCTGGTGTGCATAGCAACTAAATGCGCTTTTAGGCCAGAGAATTTGAGGGATGTCGGCAATGCAATACTTGCGTGCTGATTACGGCACAGTATGTACTGTTATGCACTCACTAGTCTCTTTATCAGCTACCCATTGCTAGAACTTGGTCTGACCTCCTAGGGCTTTCAGAACTGCATGAACTCTTTGAATGCAAAGAAATTGATCTCTATTTTAATGATCTAGGCGCAAAGTCTAAAGTGCAGGCCGCAAAAACATTAAGGGCGTGTCACATTTCTAAAACTGGGTCTGACACATTACTAGAAGGGGTACACATTGCTAGAGCTTGGTCTGACCTCCTTAGGCTTTCAGAACTGCATGAACTCTTTGAATGCAAAGATATTAATCTCTATTTTAATGATCTAGGCGCAAAGTCTAAAGTGCAGGGGGCAAAAGCATTAAGGGCGTGTCACATTGCTAGAACTTGGTCTGACACGTTGCTAGAAGGGGTACACATTGCTAGAACTTGGTCTGACTTCATTTGGCTTTCAGAACTGCATGAACTCTTTCAATGCAATGACATTGATCTCTATTTTAATGATCTAGGCGCAAAGTCTAAAGCGCTGGAAGCAAAAGCATTAAGGGCGTGTCACATTGCTAGAACTTGGTCTGACACATTGCTATAAGGGGTACACATTGCTAGAACTTGGTCTGACCTCATTAGGCTTTCAGAACTGCATGAACTCTTTGAATGCAAAGAAATTGATCTCTTATTTAATGATCTAGGCGCAAAGTCTAAAGTGCAGGGCGCAAAAGCATTAGGGCGTGTCACATTGCTAGAACTTGGTCTGACACATTGCTAGAAGGGGTACGAATTGCTAGAACTTGGTCTGACCTCCTTAGGCTTTCAGAACTGCATGAACTCTTTGCATGCAAAGATATTGATCTCTATTTTAATGATCTAGGCGCAAAGTCTAAAGCGCAGGGCGCAAAAGCATTAAGGGTGTGTCTGCATCCACTTTTGCTATTTTAAGGATGGAAAAGTACTGTAAACTTCTATGTGAAGCTGCTTTGACACAATCTACATTGTAAAAGCGCTATAGATATAACGAATTGATGAATTGAACTGAATTGAAAAAATTATGGTTTGCTCCGCAGTGCATGGTCTAACAGGGTTGTGCTTATTCTCCTAATGAGTTGGCAAGGCAAGGCAAACTTTATTTATAGAGCAAAATTTTACACAACTGTAGTTTATCCAAAGGACTTTTCAATAAAATAAAATATTTGATAAAAGAGTAAATAAAACTTGTATTAAAAATATAAGAAAAGGAGGGTTGAGAAAATGAGGTTTAACAGAGCAAGGAATTTTCAAAGTATGTCTGATAATATTTCAAAAGTGTATATATTTTACACTGCTGAGGTGTATATATTCAACACTTTTAAAAGTGTAACCTGGACAATTGGCTGGTGGGACTCATATAGACACCAGAAAAGTGTTAAATTCAACACCTGTGGTGTAAAATGTACACTGGCAAATTTGCTGTGATGGTTTCAAGTTCACAAGTCAGCAAAAAATACTGACTGTCAATTTGAATACAATTATATCAGTAATTTTACTGAACACCGGAATGTCATCTCTCACATCTGAACAATTAACACTGATGAGGAGTATGGAAAGACAAAATCAAAACTGCACACTGTTAAACTTAACAATTTAGCCCACATCAGTGTTAAAAACAGTAAATGTACTCTTGGACTTTAACACTATAACACAGGGGCTGGGGCTGTGGCAGCTGTCTTAAATTACTATATTTGTTTTAAAGTTCATCTTGGGTAGTGCAAATATTTGTGT
>CAIGQQ010031697.1:4254980-4280660 GCA_903798035.1 Danio albolineatus
AAACTAGGACTAAAACTAAGCTCAGGTGGCCGAGTTTGGACACTTGCATGACAACATTACCGTCCTGGAAGGAGAGAGTGTGGTTTTGAGGTGACTCCACATCACACCTTACCATATAAAGTTGTTGATTTCCTTCATAAAAATTGTCAAAGAAATGCCTAAATGCACACAAAACCACCCAAAAACACTCAAAAAACACCAGCAGAAATGGGACATAAGGACTGTTCAAGATAATTTTAAACAATACTAACAGCATTAATTGAAAAACTAATTAAAATAAAATAATAATTAGCCAAAAATAATAGTCACAGTCACTGAAACACTGAAACAAGTAATAATTCCCATAATAATAACATTTTCATGCCCAAAAATTATTAATTAGCAAAGCTGCTGTATCAAGTGTATATGAACGAGATGCAGAAATGAAGTGCTATAAATGAAAATAGTAGTTAAAGAAACAAGATGTCTAACAAGATGTCTGGTGCATTAAGACAGGAGGGGTGTGTCCTACAGGTGGTTTGTCAAGCCCACTCACCTGCACACTCATGCATCATATTGTATATATATATAAACACCTAAATGCGGCGACACGGTGGCGCAGTAGGTAGTGCTGTCGCCTCACAGCAAGAAGGTCGCTGGTTCCTGCCTCAGCTGTGTCAGTTGGCATTTCTGTGTAGAGTTCCTCCGGGTGCTCCGGTTTCCCCCACAGTCCAAAGATATGTGGTACAGGTGAATTGGGTAAGCTAAATTGTCCGTAGTGTATGAGTGTGTGAATGAGTATGGATGGATGTTTCCCAGTGATGGGTTGCAGCTGGAAGGGCATCCGCTGCGTATAACAAATGTTGGATAAGTTGGCGATTCATTCCACTGTGGATTAATAAAGGGACTAAGCCAAAAAGAAAATGAATGAATGAATAAACACCTAAATGCTTTCAAAACTAAGACTGAAACTAAGCTCAGGCGGCCGAGTTTGGACACTTTCCCGACAACATTACTGTCCTGGAAGGAGAGAGTGTGGTTTTAGGTGACTCCACATCACACCTTACCAGATAAAAATAATGATTTCCTGCCCAAAAACTGCCCAAGAAATGCCTAAATGCACACAAACCCACCCAAAAACAATGCATTACAATATGTATTTCTATTAATGAAAATAAAGTTGTTCATTGTTTGCTAATGTTTCTTTTCTATTTTTTAATTTCACCCTCATGTGAGTCAGTTTCCAGGCAGAAATGGTTTGCCTTCAGTCTATCAGCCAGCAATTGAACTCGTGAACCTTCAGTCAGGGGTTCATATTCTCAAAAGCACCGTATTATTATTCCACACAACTGCTCCGGGAATGGGGATTGATGTGATATCACAGTTTGATACGCTGAAAGTCAAAGCTGACATGAATGCGAGTGATATTTAAGCCTTAAATGTGTCACGATTTCTGAATATAAAGAGCAGAACAGAGCAGTGACATCTAGAGGTGAACTGCATTCACTGCACGTGGCGTTTATTTAGCGACGGCATCTATTGTTCTTTATTTTATCTTACAGTTTTTGATGTTGCTTCCCACATCTGCTTCTCAGACATGCTGTTAAACGCTGGCGATACTTGATGCAAATAATTGACCAGGCTCAGAACTGCATTTGTGCATTATTTACAAATGCCAGCAGGCGAAAGATGCGATTATGAGCACAGAAGTGAATGTGTTCTGACAGACTTCAGCTAACTGCGTCTCCGGCACTGTGTTGTGTTCGTACGGCAGGGTTTTTCATTTGAAATGCTTTCAGTCATCTTTATCACTGTCAGCTTTTGCAAAGTCTTTTTTGAAACTCAATTAGTCACTGTGTAGAGAAGCTTTTGGGCTTCTGCTGACAAAAACACTTAAATCCGACTGTTTAATTAGCAATCGGGCGACTTGGTGCGAATGACGCTCATATGATTTGTCATAATCTCTAAGTTTACAGTCACATTTATAGCCTCCGATCTTATATATAAGTTTACAGTCAAATTTATAGCCTCCGATTTTATTTATAAGTTTACAGTCACATTTATAGCCTCCGATCTTATATATAATGTTACAGTCAAATTTATAGCCTCCGATCTTTACATATATATAAGATAAAGATCAGAGGCTATAAATTTGACTGTAAACTTAGAGATTATGACAAATCATATAAGTATCATTTGCACCAAGTCGCCCGATTTGTGGGTGTATTGGGCCTTGTTGATGCCGGAGGTCAGAGGAGAATGGCCAGACTGGTTCCAGCTGATAGAAAGGCAACAGTGACTCAAATAACTACTTGTTACAATCGAGGTCTGCAGAAGAGCATCTCTAAACGCACAACACGTCCAACCTTGAGGCAGATGGGCTACAGCAGCAGAAGACCACACCGGTGCCACTCCTGTCAGCTAAGAACATGAAACTGAGGCTACAATTCACACAGACTCACCAACACTGGATATAGAAGATGCCTTGGTCTGATGAGTCTCCAATTCTGCTGCAACATTCGGATGGTCGGCTCAGAATTTGGCGTCAACAACATCCATCCATCCTGCCTTGTATCAGCGGTTCAGGATGTTGGTGGTGGTGGTGTAATGGTGTGGGGGGGGTATTTTCTTGGCACACTTTGGGCCCATTAGTACCAATTGAGCATCGTGTCAACGCCACAGCCTAGCTGAGTATTGCTGCTGACCATGTCTATCCTTTTATGACCACAGTGTCCCCATCTTCTGATGGCTACTTCCAGCAGGATAATGCTCCATGTCTCAAAGCGCAAATCATCTCAGACTGGTTTCTTGAACACGACAATGAGTTCACTGTACTCAAATGGCCTCCACAGTCACCAGACCTCAATCTCAAAAAAATATATGTATCTTCACAGTACATTTGTGCATTTACATTAGATTAGTCAGTGCTGAAGCCAAATCTGAAGCCAGTCTCACAAAATAACTTACAATGGTCCAAAATTAGTTCACCCTAATGCATAAGTTAGGGAAAGTTTTACTTTAATAGGTAAAACTGTCAAAAACAAAAGCAAGTGATGCATCAAAGTTTGATTTTAAAAAATCTTGAATGGTTACAAAAATCTTTATAATCATTAAAATAATTTTGAAAAATAATAAAAATAACTAGTTTAATAAACATCAATAATATTATTGATATGACGTAGTTCCTGAAACTTTCTACTTCTCTGTTTATCTGTCTGACTTTACGGTCAGTTTCATTTGAGCGCTCCCTGTCGTTTTAAAGAATATCACAACGGCGAACGCGGCGAGTATAAAAGCCTCGTCCATTTCACGAGGTGCGCGCACACTCAGCGGAGACACGCAATGCGGTGCCAGGCGAAAGTATAAATCCAGTTTAACATGTGAAACCCCAACCCCAGTGCTTAGAAAACACCCATACACACTCTCATTCACACACACACACACACTCACTCATACTGTACACTACGGACAATTTAGCTAATCCAATTCACCTATACCGCATGTCTTTGGACTGTGAGGGAAACCGGATCATAGATTCATTCATTCATTTTCTTTCAGCTTAGTCTCTATTTCAGGGGTCGCCACAGCGGAATGAACCACCAACAATTCCAAGCATATGTTTTACACAGCAGATGCCCTTCCAGCCACAACCCAGTACTGGGAAACACCCATACACACTTATTCACACAAATATTCATACGCTACAGCCAAATATGTTTACTCTATTCACCTGTATTGCATGTCTTTGGACCGTAGAGCACCCAGAGGAAACCCACGCCAACATGAGCAGAACATGCAAACTCCACACAGAAATGACTAATGGCTCACCCAGGACTCAAACCAGCAACCTTCTTGCTGTGAGGAGACAATGCTAACCACTAAGTCACCGTGACACCCCTGAATCGTAGATAAATGTAAAAAATCATATCAAAACTGCAGTGTCTTTATAGTACTCACATCCAATCTGCTCCCACGTAATGTTGCTTCAAAGCATGAACCATATTGCCTCACGACAAATAATTTATATAAGTCTAAATGTTCTAAAATAGGGCTTACTCACTAACAAATGTGAATCACTTTTTGGATGAAGTAAAGAGCTTTTTTGAGGGCAGATCTCCAGAGCAAAGAAAAAAATGCATCCTCCGCAAAGCATACACAGTGCCAGAAAAAGATTTGAACACGACTGCCAGGACATTGGGACAAAAGCTTTTTATGTGTTCATTCAAAGCCATCTTTGCATTGTTAACCGATTTATTGCCATAAATTGAATAAAGCACATTTGATACCCTGAGGCAAGCGCAGAGCGGTTTATCCATGATCGTCTGTGCGTGTATAAATGCTTGTTTAGATTCTGGTGTAATTTTTAGGTTCTGGTGTAATCACTCCCTGCTTTATTTAGTTTTTGTTTCGTTTTTTTCTGGCTCTGTACGGTGTTAAAGCAATCAGCGCTGGTCTGATTAGTCGTGTAATGAGCTGGTTAATGATCCAGACCTTATGAGCGAGTTGTGACGATTACAACATTCACACAGAAAGTTTCACGCAGAGCTTCATACTGGTGCTCGTTCTGTGACGTCGCAGTAATTGGCCTTGAAACCTAATCTGGAGATAACTTATTTTTATTTAAAGGGCCATGAAACCGCCCTCTTTCAGGTCAAGTCTACCACATTTTTCAAAAAATACTCAGAGATGGGCGTGGAGCTCTGCGGAAAGAGCGAGGAGTGGGCGTGGCCGGCATAGCAGGGGAGAAAGAGGGGAGGGAACAACTGCTGTCAGTTGAGGAGACCCATAATTTTAAAAAGTAAAATGCAAAGAATTAAACTAATTTATTATCCTGCTACATTTGTTATTCGTAATTTCATACACATATAACCACAATTTGTTGTATCATCATAAAGATAATCGTGTTTAAATAAACACTATAAATGGGAACGACCTCTCTCCTCCTCAATCCCCGGGTCTGAATGCAGACACAGTGGATAGCATTGCAGCAGGTCTCTTGCCCCATCTATTCCAACCATTAGGGCTGCCGGTAATCTGGAGGATTTTAAACATGTGCGAACACAGCAGCATGGAGGCGATGTGTCTGAAAAGTCTGCCATTCTCCAATTCTCGCACAGCTCTCCCGACAAAAGTGCTTGCTGCAAACCAACAGCTTTGCTGTATCGGCCCTGACAGCATCACAGGGAAAAACATGCAACAAACCCTGTGGATCATGAAAACAAACACATACGACCCGTGATGTGGGCAGACGCAAACTCACCCAGTCATTGGGTCTCACAGCCTGGCAGGTCCGCCCCAATAATTATATTAAACCCAGAAGATGAAAATAGCTAACAAAAGCTCAAAATGATCCAGTTTTCCTTCAATTAAAGCTGACAGGTGCAAATGTTGTCTAAACTGATGCTCAACACACACAAATCTCTTAAAATCTCAACAACAAAAAAACTTCAGGGTGTTTTGAACCTTTAAAAGAACCCTCCACTTTTTTGTTCCTTTAAAACAAATGAAAATAAAGCTTAAGGATTGACATACAGTCAAAAGTGAAAAATTGTGCTGTTTTAAAGGTTCGTCAAGGTCAACAAACACTTTAATCTTCGTTTTATCTAATACATCATCTTTTTTCTATTATTATTTGAATATTTTTAACCTCTTAATATCCCTTGTAGCATCAGCTCTTTTCTCAGAGTAACTGAAATGGTTCAAGGATCCAGTCTCTCTAAACCCCGCCTTTAAAAAATCCTACTCTTCTCATTGGTTAGATCACCATACTCTGCTTTATTAAATCAAATAACATTTTTTTGCTGTAATTGATTAGTAGAAAGTACATGAAAGGCCTATTCATAAGGTATTCATGAGATTTTATGCATGCCTATGACAACTGTTATTAAGTGTCATTAGTTCAGTTATGTCATTTTAAATGCAAAGATGACATTGACATGTCTTTGTTGGCAGCTTGACATTATCAAAACAAAATAATTGTATTTTTCATTTATTTTATTTATTATTTTTCATGTTATTAATCGTCGTAATGTGTGTGGCTGCAGTTGTAGCCGCCTCACCTTTTGGACGTGGCAACCTTTGAACTCCGTTGAGGAAAAAAGCGATTACATCACAGTGACCCGCTCAAGTAAACGAGTGACACGCAACTCCGAGGCCAGTCTGAATGGACAGATGTGTGCAAAGCACTTGATGTGCGATTCAAATCCAATCCTGCCTCTAGTCTAAAGAGCTAAATTCACCCTCACGCTCCATCATAACATCACAACACCAGAGACTACTTTTTACCTAGACGAGAAATCTCATCACGATTTAGGCTTGCCAGATCTCATGGACCAAGATCTCGGCACATCCCTAGAGCGCTGTTAAAAGATGTTTTGTGAAATTTTATTCATATCCCATTATACCAGGGGTGAACTAATTAATTAGGACCTGAACAGTACTTGATAATTACAGGCAGGTGTGTTTGATCAGGGTTGGAGCTGAAATCTGCAGGAACAGGGTTGAGCACCCCTTGTTGCAAATGTATTAAAAATAAAAAACTGAAAAATCACATGTACATCAATATTCAGCCTTTGCCGTGAAGCTCTACATTGAGCTCAGGTACATTCTGTTCCCACTGATCATTCTTGAGATGTTTCAGCAGCTTCATTGGAGTTCACCTGTGGTTCAGTTGATTGGACATGATTTGAAAAGGCATACACCTGTCTAATATGAGGTCCCAGGGTTGACAGTGCATGTCAAAGCACAAACCGAGCATGAAGACAGAGGAATTGTCTGTAGACCTCTGAGACAGGATTGTCTCGAGGCACAAGGCTGGGGAAGGTTACAGAAAAGATTCTGCTGCTCTGAAAGTTCCAATGAGCACATTGGCCTCCATCATCCGAAAGTGGAAGATATTTGAACCACCAGGACTCTTCCTAGAGCTGGCCGGCCATCTAAGCTGAGCGATCGGAGAAGAAGGGCCTTAGTCAGAGAGTTTATCAGTAACCTGATGGTCACTCTGTCTGAGCTCCAGCATTCTTGTGTGGAGAGAGGAGAACCTTACAGAAGGACAACCATCTGTGCAGCAATCCACCAATCAGGCCTGTATGGAAGAGTGGACAGACAGAAAACACTCCTTAGCCTGGAACTTGCCAAAAGGCATCTGAAGGACTCTTAGACCATAAGAAACTAAACTCTCTGGTCTGATGAGACTCAAATAGAACTCTTTGGAGTGAATGCCAGGCGTTACGTTTGGAAAAAAACAGGCACCGCTGGTGGTGGCAGCATCATGCTGTGGGGATGTTTTTCAGCAGCAGGAACTGGAAGACTAGTCAGGATAGAGGGAAAGATGAATGCAGCGATGTACAGAAACATCCTGAATGAAAACCTGCTTCAGAGTGCTCTTGACCTCAGACTGGGGCGACGGTTCATCTTCCAGCAGGACAATGACCCCAAGCACACCGCCAAAATATCAGTGGAGTGGCTTCATGACAACTCTGTGAATATCCATGAGTGGCCCAGCCATAGCCCAGACCTAAATGCTATTGAACATCTCTGGAGAAAGCTGAAAATGGCAGTACACTGCCACTTCCCATCCTACTTGATAGAGCTTGAGAGGCACTGCAAGGAGGAATGGGCAAAATTCCCTATGACAGGCGTGCCAAGCTTGAGACATCATATTCAAAAAGACTTGAGACTGTAATTGCTGACAAAAACTCTTTTTTCACATTTTCATTATAGGCCAGTGGTTTTCAACTGGTAAACGGGACTTTTTACATGGTCATCAAGCCGCGACCCAATTTTTTAGGAACTATAATTTTAGAAATTATAATTAATTTGTTTGTTAACATACACAAGTAGTGACAGATAAATCATAAGAAAACCACAAAGACTTAAAAATGAACAATATTTTATTGCTGTCATTTAACAAAATGTGTCAAAATATAGAAATATTACAAAGTAAAAACGATAAATACTGTAAACAGCAGTTAGGGTCATACCTGTCAACATTGGGATGTGAAAATAATCCGCATGTAAAAAAACAAAACAAAAAAAAACACTCATTAAATATGTCCTTCTGGAGCCGTTTCCAAGTAAATAAACAGTTAAACAGTCAGTAATATTTATTTATATTATTATTTACAAAAGAAAATTTAACAGTATACGTTAGCAAACAGTTTAGCTTATTACAATTAGCTGTTATAAAGAAATAGGATCAAGTTATCAAATCTTATTAATCTTTTCCTCACTGTATAACTTACACATTCTGAATAAAGAGCAGTGAATGAATCTCATTTATTTAGATTTTTTGTTTGATTACATTAAATAACAGAGGTGTCACTGTTATAAATAAGTTTACATATATAGTTATAATGAAAGCATTCCATTGCTTTCCTAAAGTTTTATGCTCATTTAGGAAAAAAATATTTATGTTTGAAAAAAACTCATCAAGATCGACATCTTTAGATGTTATTATTATTAATTATGTGTATATGTCTGTTCAAACACAAACACAAAACCCAGTATCCACTTTCACTCTGCTTCTAATCAAGTGTACAGAATCCGTTTGGGAAACAGCGTCTGTTTATCACTACGGACGCGTCAGCTGAAAGTTACGCACCACTTTATGACTGTTTTGAGGATTGCATAGGAGGAGCGACGGCACCTGTAATGAAAAGGAAATGGAATCCCGCCGTTTTTATGTTTATTTCAGAGTGTTTCATGCCTAAATAAAACGAAAGCACAGACAGATTCCAACAGATTTTTAGAGCAGGGCGGCCCCTGGTGGTTTGGCGGTATGGGTTGTGTATAGGGAGGATCGGCTCTTTAATGTTTATTGACACCCGTCGGAGAACGACTGAAAATACGGGAGAAATACGGGAAAATACATTTACGGGAGGATAGCGGAATAGAACTGTAAAATACAGGAGAAATCCGGGAAAAACGGGAGGGTTGACAGGTATGGTTAGGATAGAGTAATGTTTAGTTACCGAACTAAACTGAACTGTTGTTGCGCGCGGATTTCAAAATAAAAGTCCGGTATAAGTAAAATATTTTTATTTTATTCTTTTTGACCACACACGCCACGACCCACTCAAAATGTTCCCGCGACCCACTTTTGGGTCGCGACCCACCAGTTGAGAAACACTGTTATAGGGAATTGTTTGTAGAATGTTGAGGAAATAAATGAATTTAATCCATTTTGGAATAAGGCTGAAACATAAACAAATGTGGAAAAAGTGAAGCTCTATGAATACTTTCCGCATGCACTGTATATCGCAGACAAACAAAGTGTTGTAATGTCGTGTTTTCTCCAATACCGTGAAGCCCTACTGTGTAGGTTTGTGCAGGAAGCAATACTAGAATTACTGAAGATTCGTTTTAGGCAGTTGAGAGTCACGTCTTCTGGAAGAAAATGACTCCATTTATCTGCACTTAAACTCTATTTATCTGCACTTTGATCTTTGAAACGTTCCCTTCACAAACAGCTACATCACACACTCCATAAAAGGTATCATCTGAAAAAAAAAAACAGCGTAATAAGGGCACTAACACACATTTACCCCTCACGGCCTTGATTTTTATTCACAACAAGTGAGTCAACTTGTCAATTGTGTCTGTTCTTTTCAATCTCCTCTGTCTTTTACAGATGCAAGATAGACGAGGAGGTCACTCACAAGGCGTGGTTGAACCGCTCCAACATCTTATTTACGGGCACAGATAAGTGGTCTCTGGACTCCCGCGTCTCTCTGGAGAACAACAACAACAGCGACTTCTCCATTAGGATTGAGAGAGTGATGGTGGCGGACGAGGGACCCTACACATGCAGCTTCCAGGCCAGAAACCAGCCCCGGACGGCCCACGTCTATCTCATCGTTCAGGGTATGTTCATCTGAGGCCGCATGTACACAGTGTGCGAAATATAATTTGACGATCAGGGGGGTCAACTTTTTCGGTAGTGTTAACTGAGGCCCGATCCCAATTCTATTTTTGCAGCAACCCGTCTCTGGGAAACATCCATGCATTCTCGTTCACACACATACACTACGGACAATTTAGCTTACCCAACTCACCTGTACCACATGTCTTTGGACTGTGGGTGGAACTGGAGCACCCGGAGGAAACCCACGCGAACAAGTGGAGAACATGCAAACTCCACACAGAAATGCCAACTGACCCCGCTGGGGCTCGAACCAGCGGCCTTCTTGCAGTGAGGCGACAGCAATACCTACTGCGCTACCATGTTGCCCCTCTTTTTAACAATGTATGATATTTTTTTTCAGGGTGGAATGTTAAATTAGGCCGCTCAATTCAGTTGGACGTACTATTTTTAAGGTCTTTAAATGATTTAATGACTTAAAACAGGTCGAATTATTGACTAACTAGAGCTGTTTCTCAATATGCATTCTTGTCTGTACTTGCGTTCTTGTGTCCTGGTGAAACGTCATCAGCCGTGGCCGAAGTAATGTTCCAATTCAAAAGCTGCGTCCCAAATGACACACTATACACTATGCACTTATGCACTATGTACTTATGCATTTACACACTCAACGGCATAGTATATGTATGTGGTGCTGTCCCAAATGGAGCACTAATGGCTTTTTTACTAAGTGGAAGTTCAAAGTGTTTCCCTGATGACATTTGACGGTTGCCAGATTAGTGAAATAAATGACCAAAATACCTAATAATACCTGTCATGAGTATAAACGCAGTCACCATCGGTAGGCGCTATAATCACTCTCCTAGGAGAATTTTGCTTTCATGGTCTAAAATAAATAAATTTATTCAACATGTGCGCCTGATAGCTCCGCCCCTTCCGTTACGCGCGCAAAGCAGCGGTCGTTGAGTGTGTGAAGTGTCCATCATTACACACTTCATATTACCAGTGGAATGAGTGCATCATCCGGGTTATTAAAGTGCACTTATTATTTTTAGAGTTTTCAGTGTGAACGCACTACTTACACCATTTATACTACAAAATGGCGTAGAATAGTGCATAAGTATGCGATTTGGGATGCACCTAAAGTTCACGTCTTTCCAAGTACAGATAAAATTCCCAGATGTGTACTTGCTGCGCCCCTTTTGTCAAGGATGCATCGAGAGGTGACTTGTGTGAACTTTCGAAGCACAGGTATCCCAGAATGCAGCATAGAGCACAAAGGTTTTAAAAAGACTTCTCTGTTGTGCTACAAAATAAAGTTTTAAGAGTTTTCAGGCGAGAATGTAGTTGTTTTAAACTCAAATCAGCAGTTTATTCACAAAGATAGCACGTCTTTGGCAAGGTCTCGGGTTGGGGAAAAGGAGCGAGGACTCAATGGCAGTAAATGAGGATTTTTATTTATAATAAAATTAAATAAAAAGGCTAAACAAGCAACGCAGAAAGGGAAAACATTTTTTTTTTTTTAAATGAACGAACTAGACTGAGCTGGGCTGGTTGGCAAGGATCCGGACTGGAGAGCACGACAGGACAGGGGTTATCAATGACAACGAACTGGCACAGGACAGCAGACATGAGGAGAATATAAGCAGAAATAATTAACAAACGAACAGGTGAGCATGATAAACTAATAATGGGTTAACAAGGAAACTCACTTGACCCGTACAGCTTTACTGTAGAAATTTTCATTGAGCGTGAATGACGTCGACTGAAACTCACTGTCGTACACCACACACACCAAAACAGTAGCCTTTAGTAGTGGAAACGCAAGCCTGATAAAGGTGAACCGTACTGACCCGTACCGTACTGTACCACTCTGTGGAAACGGGCCAATACAATCCAGTTTTTGTCTCTTCCTTGACCATGTGACCAAAGCCCAAATGCTAAGACATTCAACTGACCAATCCAATGCTTTATTGTGATCACGTTTGACCACTTCGGAAAACCCCCATAGTACACACACATCTGATCTTTATCATGATCTGCATGGGCCTTTATGGTGGAAAGGACATTCATTCATTTTTCTTCGGCTTACTCCTTTATTCAACAGGGATCGCCACAGCGGATGAACCACCAACTATTCCGGCACATGTTTTACACATCGGATGCCCTTCCAGGCTCAACCCAGCACTGGAAAACACCCATACACATTCTCATTTACACACATACACACTCATACTGGCATTTTAGTTAATCCAATTCACCTATAGTGTATATAGCCGGGACTCAAACCAGCAACCTTTTTGCTGAGAGGAGATTACCACTGAGCCACCGTGCCGCCCCTGAAGAAGACATATTGTGCGATAAAAACAAATGCATATGATAATTTACATTCCTACACGTCCTTCATTGTCAGTGGTGAGGATCGGAGAGGTGTTGACACAGATGTGATGAGGATCAGAGGGGTGTTTCTGCTCAATGATCCTCCAGGAGCTCTGCAGGCGGAGCGAGGGCCGAACCGTCTGTCACGTCAACAGCTGCATGAGTAAGAGCTCCTGCGATCCCGCCTGATGTGATTTATCGGCATCAGACCTCGCCGCTGATGGATTACTAGCGTCCCTCCTTTTACTGCAACCCCGACCCAACCCCGCCGGCTCAAAGTTGTCAATTGTTATGTATATCGTGCCACGCGCCGTCCATTTTCCTGTTGCACAAGATTGAAAATATCAAAGTGAAATAGGGCGCCGCGGTATTGGAACGCACTGACATTGAGATATCTGGGAGATATCTTTTAAATATTTCCAAATTGCTGTTTAACGGAGAAAGGGAATTTTCACAGTATGCATACTGTTTTAAGCAGCGGATACCTTTCCAACCACAACACAGTACTGGGAAAAACCCATACACACTCATTCACACACACTCATGCACTACAAACAAGTAGTTCATTCAATGGGCTATAAGCACAGCTAGTGTTTTTGACCAGTGATGAACTTCCGGTGAAAGGTTTATGTGACTATTTTCGGTAACACTTTGTAATAACTACACGCTATGAATCATCTATAAAGCATTAGCAAATAGTGAATTCATTGATAGTTAATCATTAACTCTGCATTAATAAACGTTAGTAAGCAGTTTGTACCTGCAGCTAAAAATGCTCTATTCTTGATTTATAAGTACATTTATTCATCCATTTTCTTTTCGGCTTAGTCCCTTTATTTAAGGGCACCTTTGATGAAAAATCTACTTTTTAAGCTGTTTGGACAGTCATATGTGTAGGTATAGTGTATAGACGGTCATTTTGGGCTGATATAAACACACCCAGTCCTTTTTTTTTTCAATTTAACAACATAAAAACGGTGGACCAATTCGAGCGGTTTTGAGACCGACCGCAACTTGACGTAGGAGTGCGGTCCCCCCGCCCACCGAATTGATTGACAGCTGCGTATTAACATGTCTCCGTAGTAACGCGTATAATCATATCAACAAGACAGGACGTGTGCAAAGCAACCGGGAATAAAAGGTCTGTTCAGTTCGCGAAGGTCATCAATCACCATCAGATGTGATCAAGAGTGAGTTTCACAAGTTTAATACGTGTTTAAAACGGTGCATGTTTGTAATGAACTACAGCCATTTACTTCAGCTTTACTTCATCACCACAGCCGTGTGTCAGCAAAAAAGACGCTTCAATCTTGGTTTGTTGACATTAAATCAGGTTTATTTTGTACATTAACATAACAGATATCCATACAGCAGTGGATATTAACCTGTATCCTTTCACATTTGCTTGCAAAAGCAGTGCAAAGCTCAACGCGCGCGCTGTCTGTGTGTGTGTGTATGTGTGTGTGTGTATGTGTGTGTGTGCGTGCGTGCATGAACGAACTTTGTAACTACATTGTGTGTGACTCATCGTTGCAACTCCTCAACAAACACATTAAACAGTCATTGGTAAAGTTCTTACTGTTGTATTTCTCAAACGTAGTGAGATCTGCTTCTTTTACATCTGTTCCTGTTGTGTCTGTCTGTCTGACGCAGCCGAGGACGGAGATTGAGGCACGCTGACGGGAAAGGTGGGCGGGGAGGACTATTCTTAAAGGCGCAGTACCAAAAACAGCAAAAATCTCTTTAGGACTATAATACAAAGACTTTAGACTTTACAGACAAATTCTGCTGACACAAAAGACTTATATTAAATATCAAAAAAGGGGTCAAATATGTGCCCTTTAAACTAGGGTCGCCACAGCGGAATGAACCGCCATCTTATCCAGCATTTGTTTTACGCAGCAGATGCAACCCATCTCTGGGAAACATCCATACATTCACACTCATACACTACGGACAATTTAGCTCACCCAATTCACCTGTACTGCATGTCTTTGGACTTTGGAAACCGGAGCACCCGAAGGAATCCCACGCGAACATGGGGAGAACATGCAAACTCCACACAGAAATGCCAACTGACCCAGCCGAGGCTCGAACCAGCGACCTTCTTGCTGTGAGGCGAACGTGCTACTCACTACGCCACCGTGGCGCCAAGTACAGTTATAATGTGATTAATAATTGTGTTTTCATATTTGTTACTGATTAATTTTTCATTAGTAAATTAAGTAAAGCATTATTTACAAACCAGTTGTATTTAATAGTAGTTGGTGGTTTTTAAGAGAATTCAGAATGAGTTAGTAAACAATTAATAAACTATTAAAATCAGCATTTATATATTGTGTTATTCAGGCATATAGTAATGGTTAATTTGTGTGGTAATAAATAATTCATTAACTCAGCTTCATCCAGTTTTGTGACCTGATCTAAAGTGAGGACTGTTCGTGCTTTATAAATCCCTTATAAATGACAATAAAGGCTTAATATCAAATGAACAATACATCTTTGCAGTCCTATTTAAATAATAAAATAACTGTAGAGTTTAAACATTGCTGAATAACAGGAGTGTCAAAATACAGCATATAATTGGATAAAACCAACAATATAATTTAATAGTATATTATGATACAACATTTTAAAGTTATTTAGTGATGTTTAAACTGTACAGTCATTTTATTTTAGATGAGGTTGCAAAGATTTATTTTCATTTGATACAGTTTCACTTGTGTACAGTTGAAGTCAGAATTTTTAGCCCCCCCTTTTATAAATATTTCCCCAATGTTGTTTAACAGATTCAGGAAATGTTCACAGTATGTCTGATAATATTTTTTCTTCTGGAGAAAGGATTTGTTTTATTTCGGCTAGAATAAAAGCAGTTCATAATTTTTTAAGAACCATTTTAAGGACAAAACTATTAGCCCCTTTAAGCTAATTTTTTTTTTGATAGTCTATAGAACAAACCATCATTATACAATAACTTGCCTAATTACCCTATCCTGCATAGTTAACCTAATTAACCTAGTTAAGCCTTTAAATGTCACTTTAAGCTGTATAGAAGTGTCTCTGAAAAATATGTCTAGTAAAATATTATTTACTGTCATCATGGCAAAGATTAAATAAACCAGTGATTAGAAATGAGTTATCAAAACTATTATGTTTAGAAATGTGTTGGAAAAATCTGCTCTCCGTTAAACAGAAATTGGGGAAAAAAATAAACAGGGGGGCTAATAACTTGAGGGTCGGCTGATTAATAGAAATTAATAAAGTCGTTTATGTTCTTTTTTCCTGTTTAGAATAAAACTGAGCCTTTAATAATCCTTTATAAGGGATTTATAAAGCATGAACAGTCCTCAATTTAGATTATTTGACAAAACTGGATGAAGCTGAGTTAATAAAGCATTTATTAACATACAAATTAACTAATAATATATGCCTGAATAATTAAATATATAAATGTTGATTTTAATAGTTTAAAAATAATTTACTAACTCATTCTGAATGATCTTAAAAACCACCAACTACTCTCCCGTATTTTCAGTCTTTCTCTGAAGGGTGGTAATAAACATTAAAGAGCCGATCCTCCCCATCCGCAACCCATACCGCCGAACCACCAGGGGCCGCCCCTTGCTCTTAAATGTGAGTCAGTTCTGTGCTTTCATTTTATTTAGGCATGAAACACTTTGAAATAAATTTTAAAATGGCAGGATTCCCTTTCCTTTTCATGACAGGTGCCGTCGCTCCTCCTAGCGATCCTATAAAAACAGTCATAAAGCGGCGCGTGACTGTCAGCTGACGTGCTCCATAGTGATAAACAGACGCTGTTTCCCAAATGGATTCTGTATGCATGATTTGAAGCGGAGTGAAAGTCTGGGTTTTGGGTGCATGTTTGAACAGACGTATACATATAATTAATAGTAAAAACATGTAAAGATGTTGATATTAGTGTTTTTTTTTTGCACTAAACACAACAATTTTTTTCCTAAATGAGCATAAAAATCAGGAAAGCAATCAAATGCTTTTCATTATAACCTTAGATGCGTGCATTGTTAAAGTGACACCTCTGTTATTTAATGTAATCAACCGAAAAAATCCAAATTAATGAGATTCATTCGTTGCTCTTTTGCAGTGAAGATTAATGAGATTTGATAACTTGATTCTATTTGTTTATAATAGCTATTTATTGTAATAAGCTGAAAGGTTTTGCTAATTTATTTGCTGCTAATGTATACTATTTATTATTAAAATAATAAAAACAAAACATATTATCGACCGTTCAACTGTTTATTTACAATGAAACGGCTCTGAAAGAACATATTTAGCATATTTAAGGAAGGGGGTGGGGGGTTAAAGTTATTATGGTGGGAATATCCCTTATTGTCATAACCCAATGCTGACAGGTATGCCCTTTATTAATCTGGGGTCACCACGGCGGAATGAACCGACATAATGAAACATTATTCACTCATAATTTGACATTTTGTTTTCACGAAAGTTACTTGTACATCGAAGGTAGCTGCATTAAAAGGCTTTCATAAATGTACTTTCGCAAGTTTGCTCTAATCCAGAGTCTCGACTTTGACCGTGTTATTATCAGTATGAAAAATATTGGAAATAATTCTTCCAGGCCAAAGGAAGGAAAACATGTTCAAAATGCATCTCAAGCAGGTTGTTGGCGGAGCGGCAGGCCAGAACCATCTAAGCAAACACAGGCGGCTTTTTTTATCTTCCACACGGAGCTTTGCAGACAGATGACCATATTTGCTCGATACCATTGTGCCCTCAATTTTAGTCTTAGTGCGATATGAGCCAAAATAATTACACCCCCCAGTCAGTCCTCCAACAGGAATGAATCTGCTTTGGGTCCAATCCTAAGTTTATCATTGGAAGTCTTGCGCCCTGTTAGAAAGCTAAAAAAATAAAAAATAAAATAAAAATGGACTGCTTGAGGATGCCTCGCAGGCCGAATTTTTGACCATCTTCGATAAAGCTCTGATCACAGGCCATTTAAATTCAAGGACCGGCTCATTATCTGGCCGGCTTTATGCACTGCCCCATGCTTTTGGGAGTTTAGTGCGAAAACAGCTGATTGGAATCATTTCTAAACCCTGAAACAAACAATTCATCTCCAGCCAATTTATTCCAGTTTTTTTTTATTAACTAAAGTTGATACTTGCCATCAGTTAAAGCCAGACGCTGAAGGCGAAAACCTGTCAATGTTGAGATTCAGTGCTTTTTGGCTTTTCATGATTTTTTTCAGAATTTTAAATAGCCCCTATGGTTTTTTAAAATGACCTTCCATGTATGTAACACAGCCCTAAGTGAAGTGAAATATCCAGCTAAGACGTAAATCTGAAAGTGCGCCGTGTTTAAAACGATTGATTCATCTACAAAAGAGTCGACTTATAGGGGTTTGGATGAATCGCCATGATAACGAGTCTTTAGCCGTGACGTCGATATGGAACTCAAGTCCCGCCCATTTGTTGCGCAAGCAGAATCTGGAAAATTTAACACTCGGCCCGCCCACAAACACTGTAGAAGGGAAAAGAGGAAGACAAACATTGTAGAATCATGTCACGAAGGCGCTGTGCTCTGAAGTGTGAGGTAGAGTTAGACCCCGTTTACACTAGTGCGTTTTAGTTTTAAAACGGCGTTTTAGCATTAAAACGATCCGCGCCCACACTAACGTTTCACTCAGCGTCTCTCAACAGATCTCCCTCCACACTACTCCACCAGAAACGTATATCACGTGACCATTCGCGCACTCTGGGCATGCGCGTTCAAGTATAAACAGGAAGCATGTGTCTCGCTCGGCATTTGGTTATTGTTAGTCAACAAACGCTGGTTGAACGATGAACGCGTTGGCAAAGAAAGCAAGAGAGGTCTTTTTGAGGACAGATGACGAGGTCAAGTTGTTACTTAAAGTAAGCTGGTCTGGTCTGGTCTGCCGTCTTCCGGTGGCGTTATAGTCATGTGCGCTTGACGAATAAGAGAAGGATATGCAATGACCCAAATCCCCAATCAAGTAGTCAATCTCAGCAGCCACGCCTCCGTTTTCAAAGGTATCCATTTCCCTCCATCCACACTGAGACGGAGCAGCAGCGTTTTAAAATGAAAATGGCCTCTCCAGCGTTTCCAAAACGCTCCGTTTTCAGGGCTCGAAAACTCCGGCGTAGTGTGGACGGATGGCGTAACCGTAGCAAAACTTATGCGTTTTAAAACGAAAACGCACTAGTGTAAACAGGCCTTAGTGTTACTAAAGATGAGGCTGTGAAGAGTCAGTGGCTGAAGTTTATTTTTGCAAAAATACCTCAGCATTATACCTCCAACTAGGGCTGTGCAATATGGACAAAATAATCATATTGCGATTTTTATTTTTATTTTTTTTGAACAAATATTGCGATTGCGATTTTATTTGCGATTTTGGCAACTTTTTTGCTTTTTCAAACAAGCTACATGCATGAATTCTAGATGTGTTCAGTGCACAAGAATAACAAATTCTTGTCAGTGCATAACAAAGCATTTCACAGTGAAATAACAGTATTAAGTTTAATAAATAAAACTGTTGTAAAATTGTCTTGAAAACAGACAACATAAAATAAATCAATATTAACTAACCTCAGCTCTAGTTAAGAACATACTGTACACAGTAGTATTAACTGCTTGATAAACGAAACTATAATGAATTGTGTTAAAAACAGACAACATGAAGAAATAAAGATGAACTAACCTCAATTCCAGTCAGAACAATAAATAAAAACTAACGTGAATCAAAACCACCTATTCAGTTCTCCCGCTCAACTTCGTCATGTGCGGTGTGAGCTCTGATTGGTTAACATCTTTCTCCCGCTCAGCTTAGCTGTAATTGCCCAGTGTGCTGTGTCAGCTCTGACCCGTTAACATATTAAAATAATGCGCACAAGAATGTGAACAAACATCAAAAAAAAAAATTTAGATAAAATTGCAGCCTTTACGATTTAGAAATTGTGTGTGCATAAATTGCATTTTTTTTTTTGTGATTGAGATTAATTGCACAGCCCTACCCCCAACCTTGTGCTGTGTTCCTGTCATTTTGTTTAATTTTATTTTCTTCTGACTGGTATTTTCTGAAATTATGAAAAATAATTAAAATCACCTCTGTTGCACCGTGATAATGCAGATATTAATCAATTAAAGAAAAGTAGGGGTGCACCGCTTTGGTGCATCGCGATGCAGACGTGGACAATTCGGTATCGGTTCAGTAATGGATCATAACCGGTTATTATGTACTGACGTCATTTATCTCATTTGCGCTGTGTTTTTGTAGCTTACTATGGCGGAGGAGGCGAGAGCGAGTATTTACAACGCTCCATTTACTTAAAAACTCAGAAACTGTGTACAATTTCCCAGCGTGTGGGTTTGCTGGACTTTCACTGACACTTACAGCAGAAGCCCCTATTTCACTGCCATTGAGGAAATGAAAGTCCTCCTTTTCTTTCTCTCTGGCCCATCTGACCTGCTGGTGTGACTTTTCCTCTCCCTTTCTGCGGTTACAGCGATACTTCTGGATACAGACACAAGTGCGTGTCTGCAGAGTTTTCTCCTCTGCGTCTATCATGGATCAGCTGTGATCGACACTGCCGTTTATCATCGGTGAACAGGGCCAGAGCGTTAGAGCCAATCGCAGCCCTTCCTGTTGAGCGCGTGACCAATCATAGGGGTGTAAGAACAAACTCACTAGACAAGGCTCAGAAAGCCAGCGGGATATTTACATTTGTTTATTTGCTATAAATGCTGTTATGTTGTTCTGTGTGTGTACGTGAGTTTTTAAAGGTACAGTTTATATATCTGACTGAAGGACAAAATTAAAGGACAAAATTGTGTTACAAATAGTATATAAGGGAAGTTTATTTATAAACTAATTTTGAGAGGATCACATTCTAATGATTGCTTACAGCTGGTCCCACATTATTCAATTTATGATTTACCAATCAGACGATTCCTGAGCCACTATAAATACCCTAAGTTCCATATCACAGCCATCTTCGTTTTGAAGAATCCCCCCTTCCACCCCTACTCCTCCTCCTTTCTTGGATGGGTAGCACGGTGGCCCAGTGGTTAGCACTGTTGCCTCACAGCAAGAACATCACTGGTTCTAGTTCTTACCAAGCCAGCTGATGTTTCTGTGTGGAGTTTACACGTTCTCCCCGTGCTCACGTGGGTTTCCCCCGAGTTCCCCGGTTTCCTCCCACCATCCAAAAACATGCAACTAAAGTTAATTGACTAATCCAAATCAACACCATAGACATGCTCCTATTAAGTAGTTATCTCTTCATAGCAATCACTATCCGTTCATCAGTTCTCGAGATCTACCTGAGCTCAAACTCCCCTCTCGCCCTGCAAATGGGAGGGAGCCCCGGGCTCGAGGATCTTATGAGCTCAGGGCTCTGCCAAACAAATGGTGATGAAATGATGATCAAGTTCTCCCGGGACAGCATGCCAAACAAGCTTTATAACCAATCATCAGCTAAGTGGGAACTCTTGAAATATATTTATACATTTTAATACAAGAATTATTGTGACAGGAAGAAAATGTAAAACTGTCTATGGAAAGCATCGTCAATGCACCGTGGTGCACTGAGATATCAAATTAAACCGAATCAATGGCATAATAATCGTAACCGAACCAAACCGCGAGACCAGTGTAGGTTCACACCTCTAAAGGAAATCAAACAATAATTTTGAAACTAACTTTATTCAGTGTTCACACTTTGTGCTAGAAATGCATGCCAATGTGCACCGCTTTCATGAAATAATGCCTTATTTACATATTTAAATATAGAATTTTTAGAAAACTTTTAGAAAAATTTTACCATTCTTAATATAATCAATCAGCCGAGAAAGTAATATGAGAACTATTAATAGATTTGTTTACCCTATTCACCTGCAGTGTCTTGCCTTAAGCCTAATATATTCTATATACTGTAGTCTCTGCTTTTCTTAATCATGATTAAAATCTCCTGTTTTTCAGTGCCGGCGCGGATAGTCAACATCTCGCAGGACAAATCTGTGAATGAGGGCGAAGATGTCAACTTGTTTTGTCTGGCGGTCGGCAGACCAGAGCCCACCATCACCTGGAAGGACTTTAAATGTGAGTTTTACTGCAGTTATTTTGTTCATCATACTGTAAATGATGATCAAGTTCTGCACACTGCATTATGGGATACCGATTACTCAGATTAATGTGTCTTTGATCTTTTTTATTTTGGTTGAAATATGTGTAATTGACTTACGCAATAATAAATAATGTATGAGTATTACTAAATTTCTAGATTACATTTCTACACATCTTTTAATTTATTCTGATATAAACCCTACTAAAGCATTTACTAAACGTATTTTATTTTTATTTAAACAATAAATGCACACTTAAAATAAAAATGTAGGTAATAAATAAAAAAATTATATAATATAATGATATTATATACACTGTAAAAAAAAATCTGTAATTTTATGGTTTATTTCCGGCAGCTGGGGTGCCGAAAATAAACCGTAAATTTATGGCCGTTAAATTACAGAAATTTACTGTAAAATAACAGATATTAAATTACAGAAATTTACTGTAACATAACAGACATTAATTTACAGAAATTTACTGTAAAATAACATACATTAAATTACAGAAATTTACTGTAACATAACAGACATTAAATTACAGAAATTTACTGTAAAATAACAGACACTAAATTATGAAAATTTACTGTAAAATAACAGACAATAAATTACAGAAATTTACTGTAAAATAACAGACTATAAATTACAGAAATTTACTGTAAAATAACTGACAATAAATTACAGAAATGTACTGTAAAATAACAGACTATAAATTACAGAAATTTGCTGTAAAATAACAGACATTAATTCACAGAAATTTACTGTAAAATAACAGACATTAATTTACAGAAATTTACTGTAAAATAACAGACATTAATTTACAGAACTTTACTGTAAAATAACAGACGCTAAATTACTGTAATTTACTGTAAATTAACAGACAATAAATGACAGAAATTTACTGTAAAAAAACACATTAAATGACAGAAATTTACTGTAAAATAACGGATTAAATGACAGAAATTTACTGTAAAATAACACATTAAATGACAGAAATTTACTGTAAAATAACAGACATTACCTTACAGAAATTTACTGTAAAATAACACAATAAATTACAGAAATTTACTGTAAAATAACTGACAATAAATTACAGAAATTTACTGTAAAATAACACAATAAATGACAGAAATTTACTGTAAAATAACAGATTAAATGACTGAAATTTACTGTAAAATAACACATTAAATGACAGAAATTTACTGTAAAATAACACATTAAATGACAGAAATTTACTGTAAAATAACAGACATTATGTTACAGAAATGTACTGTAAAATAACACAATAAATTACAGAAATTTACTGTGAAAATAACAGACAAAAATTACAGAAATTTACTGTAAAATAATAGACGTTAAATTACAGAAATTTACTGTAAAATAACAGACTTTAAATTACAGAAATTTCCTTAAATTAGAATTTCTGGTAAATTTCTGTAATTCAACCTCTGTTATTTTACAGTAAATTTCTGTAATTTAACCAGCTGCCGGAAATAAACCGTAAAATTACGGATTTTTTTTTATTTGTGATTTTGCTTTGGATTCAGCGATCACGGAATCGCAAAACACTAGGGGGTGTTTAATGGGATTCGTTATTTTGAGCTTAAAATGGTTATTAAAAAATTGCCAAACTGCTTTTAAACTAGATGAAATAAAACAAATAAGACTTTCTCCAGAAGAAAAAATATTATCAGACATACTGTGAACATTTCCTTGCTGTGTTGAACATCATTTGAGAAATATTTAAAAAAGAAAAAAATTTCAAAGGTGGACTAATAATTCTGAATTCAACTGTAGGTGGCCTTTCATTCAATCAAAATTTTTGCAACCTAGGAATCAGCTTAAAAATAAATCTTCCAAAAGCATCTTCTCATTGCATGCTGGCCATTTACACTCATTTTGTACAAGTATTTCATGCATAAATTGTGCGTACAGTAAACAATTCTCCACATCAGTACTAGCGGCACGCACTTACGAGTATAATCCAAGTGATTTACAGCTCAGATTTCATTACACGTAATTACAGCCAGAACCAGTGAGATAATTGTCAACATGTGCTCTCATCCTCTTTGTCACCATTATCAGCCTTGCCGCAATATTAATAATCACGGTTATCATTAACATACTATTTATAACTTTCATTACGGGTGATATTAGCAGCATTCAGTTTGGAGGGCTTCGTGAGGAAACGCAAAACAGAGAGAACGTTTTTATTGAATCTTTTTTTTTGCAATATGATTACAGGACGGTGGGGATCATCATTTACTGTCATTTATTTTCAATTGAGCCTCTTAGTGTTTGGAAATCAGCTGAAGAGTCTCTTGGTCTGGATTTTACATGAATACAGCAGCTGAACTCTGAGGCTGAAATGCAAGTGTGTCTGTGTAATAAACACCCACTGTATTTGTGCGTATTTACACACAAGATCATCTTTTACATCTGCATTCATAAACATTTTTAAATATCCAAACAGAATTAGGGAAACAGGTGGCCGATAACATGTCTATTAAAGGGATAGTTGATCCAAAAATGAAAATGTACCCTCTATTTGATCTCCCTTAAGTGTTTTCAGACCTTTATGGGTTTCTTTCTTCTGTTGAACACTAATGGAGGTATTTTGAAGAAAGCTGAAAACCTGTAGCCATTGACTTCCATAATAGGAAAACAAATACTGTGTAAGTCAATGGTTACAGGTTTTCAGCATTCTTCAAAATATTTTCTTTTATATTCAACAGAAGAAAGAAGCTCATACAGGTTTTAACAAGTCAAGTAAGAGTAATTAATGACAGAATTATCTTTTTTGGTGGGAACTAATCCTTTAAATATGTCAAATATGTGTGTTTATGCAGTTTTGTGTTGTAATATTATACATTCATACGTAATATTATCAATATTAAATGTAATATTATCAACATTTCATAAACACACTTTACATTTTGAAGTGTAATTTTAATAGTTCAGTTACAGAAACACACACAATTATTATTCTTTTGCACAATCTAGCATGGTTTTCCATGTAAATTACTTATAACCCTAGCAACTGCCTAGCAACCACCCAAGTAACCCTAGCAACCGCCTAGCAACAACCTAGCAACCGCCTAGCAATGGCCTAGTAATACCTCAGTAAATGCCTAGCGACCACTCAGGACACCATAGCAACCGCCTAGCAACACCTTAGCAACCACTCAGAATACCCTAGCAACGACCTAGCAACGCCTTAGCAACCACTTAGAGCACCCTAGCAATGCCTTAGCAACCACTCAGAACACCCTAGTAACCGCCTAGCAACACCCTAGCAACCACCTAGCAACGCCTTAACAACCACTCAGAACACCCTAGCAACTGCCTATCAACATCTTAGCAACCACCTAGCAAACACTCAATACCCTAGCAACCGCCTAGCAACACCTTGGCAAACACTCAGAACACCCTAGTGACCGCCTAGCAACACCTTACCAACCACTCAGGACACCCTAGCAACCACCTAGCAACGCCTTAACAACCACTCAGAACACCTTAGCAACTGCCTATCTACACCTTAGCAAGCACCTAGCAAACACTCAACACCCTAGCAACCACCTAGCAACGCCTTAGCAACCACTCAAAACACCCTAGCAGCTGCCTAGCAACACCTTAGCAACCGCTCAGAACAACCTAGCAACGGTCTATCAACACCTTAGCAACCACTCAGAGCACACTAGCAACCGCCTAGCAATGCCTTAGCAACCGCCTAGCAACACCGTAGCAACCACCTAGCAACCATCTGGGACACCCTAGCAACTGCCTATCAACACCTTAGCAACCACCTAGCAACCACTCAGAACACCCTAGCAACGCCCTAGCAACCACTCAGAACACCTTACCAACCAGTAAAAAAGCATTGTACCTCATCGATTTGCCACGCAAACCCCACTCACATTTTCTTTAGGAAATGTACGATTCTAGTTCTTTCGTAACATAAAACAAATAATGTTGTCTTATTCATACTTACAGTTGTAAAAAATAAGGATTTATCTTTTAATTTATGCTTACAAAATGTTCAAACGAAAAAACAATGTATAATATAAATCTTAATGAATGACTATTTATTTAAATCATTTTACAACACTGCGTGCTGAAAATGTTGTATGTAATTAAAAATATATCGCTTATATTGAGAAACAAGTACCATATATATATATATATATATGTGTCTATATCTATCTATCTATCTATCTATCTATCTATCTATCTATCTATCTATCTATCTATCTATCTATCTATCTATCTATCTATCTATCTATCTATCTATCTATCTATCTATCTATCTATCT
>CAIGQQ010031697.1:4305276-4329327 GCA_903798035.1 Danio albolineatus
AGTGATTTTAAGAACGTTTCTAGTGCAAATGTGCAAACTGGTGCAAGTGTCAGAGAGGCGAAACTGTTCTCTACTGGTGGTTTGTCAAGCCCACTCACCTGTGTGAGACACACTTCAGAAATACACATTTTTTTTCTAGAGATATGGAGTGATTGTAAGTAATACTGTATAGATACAGTACGATAGTAATCATTCAAACTCATTCTACACCTTTAATCCTACCTAAAAACTAAACCCAACGACTACCCTAATAACTATTAATAAGTAGGAAATGACTAGTTTATTGAGCTAAAAGTCGTAGCTAATCATTTTTAATAGCGAGAATTGTACCCTAAAATAAAGTGCAACCAATAATGATGTTTTAAAAAATACAAATAAAACCCATATGAAATATGATTGTCACAGATTAGAATGATCAAAACATGTGTATTTATTTACAAAAACACTCACAGGCCAGGACCAGAACCACTCGAAGCACCAGGAAAGACAATATCATAAACATGACATAAACAGAAGCACATGGAACACAACAAATGGGAAATCACATGGAAAACAACACATAGAGATACCAGATTGTACAGAGACCCAAAAGGGGCATGGTGAAAAAAATGAGTGGGAGAAAAAACAATGGGTGGGATGAAAATATATATTTTTAATTTTTGTGTTCCCTCGCAAAGTTTTGCGTTCCCACGCAAAGATGTTTTGCGTTCTCTCGCAAAGTTCCGGTTCCCTCGCAAAACTGTTTTTCCACAAACACTTCCTGTTCACTTCATACAAGTCAACCCTCCCGTTTTTGCTAGAATTATCCCGCATTTTACCATTATATCCTGCTATTATATGATTAAGTATTTTCCCATATTTCTCATTTATTTTTAAATCTTGAAAGCTCGCTGAAATTAATATGAAATGTCTGCATTCACTTTCCATTAATGCTGTGCGTCGATCATCACCCTTCACATGCAACGTCTGAATCAGTGAATGCATAAGCCAATGACTGGTATAAGTGCTGACTGACTCCGTGTGATAAACTGATCCCAGATCAGCTTCTGTACACGCCATTTAAAGAGGAGCGAAAGTGCAGGACTCTTTGATATTCAGATGTGTGTTTAAACAGACAAATACTCTTAATAATATGTAAACATGTCCATCCTGCGTGTTTTATTTTAAACACAACTCATTTTCTCTTAAATGAGCACAAACAGTTACTAAAGTAATGGAATGCTTTCATTATAGATCTGCGCAGTCTTACAGTGACACCACTGTTATCAAACAAAAACAATAAAAGATTCATCTGCTGCCTTTCATTTGTTTGATAACAGGAGTCACTTTAAATGGTGTGTACAGAGGCTGATCGGAGATCAGTTTATCATACGGAGCGCGTATACATCTGATTCAGAGGTTGCATATGAAGGGTGATGCCTGACGCACAGCTTTAATGGAAAGAAAGTGAATGCAGACATTTTGATATTACTTTCAGTGAGCTTCAAGATTAAAAAATACATGAGAAATATGGGAAAATACTTAATGATAGGATGATAGCGGGGTAGAATGGTAAAATACGGGAGAATCCCGGCAAAAACGGGAGGGTTGACATGTATGAAGTGAACAGGAAGTGTTTGTGGAAAAACAGTTTTGAGAGGGAACGCAAAACATCTTTGCGAGGGAACGCAAAACTTTGCTAGGGAACGCAAAATTTTAAAAATATATATTTTCCTCCCACCCATTATTTTTTCTCCCACTCATTATTTTTTTTTCTCCCACCTAATTTTTTTCCCACCACCACGTCCCTTCTGGGTCTCCATTAGATTGTGACAATAATAGAGATGTGGATATGTTATCAATCAAAATAGTTTTGTTGCCATACAGTAAGTTATCATTATGTTGGGTTAGTGACGTTAAATAAAATAAATGGACAGTAATTCTTGAAATATAAGATGTAATATCTTACAATGTTTTCCTTCTCAATTGAATATAGCTTGTTTTTTTAGAAAGTTTCAGTGTTTGTACTGGAAAACAAGAGTAAAATGCTGTGAGAAAAAGTCATTTTCTGCTGTGCGAGGACATCAACTGCACAGAAATTGAAAACGAATTACAATCATTCCAACTTCACTGGAAGGCTTTGTTGAAGTTTGTTTGTGCCCAAAGTGTTTGTTAACCGAATTAAAGTTATGCTACAGCAAATATCATGTCCACTCCAGACGTCAGTGTCCTTGGAAATAGAGCATTCCTATAAAACATGTGCTGTTGCAGAAGATGCGCTCTGAGCATTTACTGAAAGCTCTCATTGTCTGACTGCAAAACGGCTGGAAATAGTTCCTGTCTGCTTTATTGAAGAAAAACCTCAGGGATTTCTGTAAACCAGCGGCTGAGGACAACATAACAAATCCAATCAACACCACAGATTTCCTCATAGCGCTGGACATGGAGTTTTCCATATATAAATAATACACAGGCTCTTATTATTGAAGGGGAAGAAAATGTTCATACAATAAAACAATACAATTTCCTTCTTCATATTATTATGTATACACGTTTTATAGGCACACAGACTATTTGGTTAATGCGCTAGCTGCTTGTTTTCGTGATTTAGCAGGAATCAAAACTTCACTTCATGATCGAAATAGGAAATTGTAGTTTGCATAAAGAAAATGAAGCCTGCTTTGGTTCTTTTTTCTGGTGGATATGCATTATTTTCATGACACTTAAGCATATTTGTCCACCAGTGTTCTCATTACTGTAGGTTTTGCATTTGTGTTTTCTTTATGATCCCCATTATTCCGTACAGTGATGGTGATTCTCATTACTGTAATATAAAGATGTTTTCATTTGATATGAGCATTAATTCAATGCATTACAACAGATACTAAAGTAGCACGATGCATGAACTATAAAACATCATTATTATTATGATTTATCCTGCAGTAATGATGGTGTTATGAGAGGTATTCTGAAAATTAATACAGATAAATAATAAAAAATAAATTAAATAAATCATTTTTATATATAAATAAAATAATACATGTCATTTATACTTTGATCTTTGTCATTTTTTGCATAGGTCTTATGCAACCTCCTATGCAATCCTCAAAACAGTCATAAAGCGGTGCGTGACTGTCAGCTGACGTGTTCCATAGTGATAAATAGACGCTGTTTCCCAAACGGATTCTGTGCGATTTGAAGCAGAGTGAAAGTCTGGGGTTTGGGTGCATGTTTGAACAGACGTATACATATAATTAATAATAATAGTCCAAAGATAATAATCTAAAGATATCGATCTTGATGGGTTTTTTTCAAACACTACTAATTTTGTCCTAAATGAGCATAAAAATCAGGAAAGCAATCGAATGCTTTCATTATAACGTTAAATGTGTGCAATTTTAAAGTGACACCTCTGTTATTTAATGTAATCAAACAAAAAAATACAAATAAAAGAGATTCATTCGTTGCTCTTATGTGTAATTTATACAGTGAAGATTAATGAAATTTGATAACTTGATTCTATTTGTTTATAATAGCTATTAATTGTACTAAGCTGAAAGGTTTCGCTAATTTATTTGCCATTAATATAAACTATTTATTATTTCAGACTTACAATAATAATATTAAAACATAATACTGACCGTTTAACTGTTTTTTTACAATGAAACAGCTCCAGAAAAAAAACATATTTAGTAATTTTGGGATTTTTTTTTGGCATATTCCTCATTGAGTTTTGAAGAACGGAGTGATCCTGGATCATGTCAAATCATCAATAACCAAATCCAGCTAATGGAGTAATCCACATACAAAGAACACACCCTTGGACATATTATTGACTGCTTTGTTCGCTTCTGCAGTGCCCGAGATAATTTTCTGTTTTACTAAATGTTTCAGCTGTTTTTCCTGCTGGAAACTATCAGCCAAAATTCTGTGTAATCTGATTTAGTCTGATTAATTCATCTTTTTAATGACTCCATTTTTGTGGATGTTTTTAGCGAGGGTGAGCATTTATAATGAAAGAGGAAGGCTATAGTTTGACTTCAGTCTGCAGAAACAGGAAACTCCTGCTGGTTAGCAAAGCGTCACATGAAACAAACTAGCTCTTGTGAATATTTCATTAATTTAAGCCTGATTTTGCACTCAGGGTAATTTACCACAGCGGTTTACTTCTCTTCTGTAGCAGTTAGAGCTCCTGATTACTCTTACATTACTTAATGATGAACTGTTTTCATCTGTACTGTATGTCTGTAGCCAGATTAACGCACTGAGCATAAACAACCAATTAGCACGGCGGCAGTGTCAGTCCTGCCATTGCAGGAATTATTAGCGTTAGTTTTTTTATGCCGATTTAAGTTCTGACATTGTCTTGTTATACCTAATGGCTTTATTAAATCTGCTTGATGAGACCCACAAATGCTCCACCACAGTCTTTGTTCATCCGGTAAAACAAATATAAATATATAGGCTCAAGAGTTCACACTTAGCTGATGATTGGTAATAAGCTAGTTTGGCATGCTGTCCCGGGAGAGAGCCCTAAGCTCATAAGATTCTCGAACCCGGGGCTCCCTCTCGTTTGCAGGGCGAGAGGGAAGTTTGAGCTCAGGTAGAGCTCGAGAACCCCCCGCCCTCCTGCTGCTTATAAATTGCTATGAGGGTCTGCTGCTGGTGGAATTTGGGTATGGTGCTGATCTGTTTTAGTCAATTTACTTATGTCTCATGTTGCCACTGGGCCGCCGTGCTGCCCTATAGAGGAAAAGGGAGGAGAGGGGGTGGTAGGGGGATTCTTCAAGACGAAGATGACTATGGTAAGATGCTTTGGTTATTTATACTAAGTTGGGAATCATCTGATTGGTGGATTGTGCATTAGCTTGACTGTCGTGTCAATCATAAGCATGTGATCCTCTCGAAATTAGTTTATAAATAAACTTCACTTAATTTTCTCATAGAAACAATATTAACATTTTGTAAATTACTAACTGAAGGAACAAATTCAATACATGTTTATTTCTATAGTGCTTTTACAGTGTAGATTGTGTCAAAGCAGCTTAACATAGAAGTTCTAGTAGACTGAAACAGTGTCAGTCCAGTTTTCAGTGTTGAAGTTCAGTTTAGTTCAGTTCAGCGTGGTTTAATATACACTGCTGAGAGTTCAAACACTGAAGAGTAATCCATCGATGCGCAGCTCTACAAGTCCCGAACCATGCAAGCCAGAGGCGACTGCGGCGAGGAACAAACTTCACCAATTGGCGAAAGTGAAGGAATAAAAAACCTTGAGAGAAACCAAGCTCAGTTGGGCATGACCATGACACCTATGGCCAAACATCTTGTGCAGAGCTGCAGTCTAGGAGCCGGAGGCTGGAGAACGCTACACATTACACCCATATGCCAGATTGATGTATCGTCATATCGATTGACGAAAGTGAAGGAGAAAAAAAAAACTCAAGAGTTACGAGGCTCAGTTGGGCATGACCATTTCTCCTCTGGCCAAACAATATATAGATTTGTTAATTGACAATTATGTAATACTAATAACGACAGTAATATAAAGAAACAAACTTTGCTCACTGCCAATATTGTTCTCTGATGAGTCCACCTTCCGGGAGAGTTACGGTGTGGAGAAGCCTCAAAGAATCGTGCCACCTGGACTGTTGCATGCCCAGAGTGAAGCATGGGGGTGGATTAGTGATGGTTTGGGCTGGACTACACCTGCGGTTCTCCGCGATGGACGTCCAGCGTTCTCCAGCCTCCGGCACCTAGACTGCAGCTCTGCACAAGACGTCTGGCCATAGGAGAAATGGTCGTGCCCAACAGATCCTGGTTTCTCTCGAGGTTTTTTAATTTTTTACTTTCTTCATTGGTGAAGTTTGTTCCTCGCCGCTGTCGCCACTGGCTTGCATGGTTCGGGTATTGTAGAGCTGCGCATCAATGGATTACTCTTCAGTGTTTGGACTCTCAGCAGTGAATATTAAACCACACTGAACTGAACTAAACTGAACTTCAACACTGAAAACTGGACTGACACTGTTTCAGTTTTTTTATGATGCATGTGAAGCTGCTTTGACACAATCTACATTGTAAAAGCGCTATATAAATGAAGATGAATTGAATTGAATTGAATTGGACTATCATGGCATTCCCTAGGCCCAATACTTGTGCTAGGGACTAGCGATCCATTCATGTGCACCCAATGGTTCACACATTGTATCCTGAAGGTGCTGCAGTGTATCGGGATGATAACGTACCAATACACACAGCAAGACTTGTGGCAGAGTGGTTTGATGAACATGAATGTGAAGTTGAACATCTCCTATGGCCAGCACAGTACCCAGATCTAAATATTATTAAGCCACTTTGGGATGTTTTGGAGGGACGAGTCAGAAAATGTTTTTTCTAGCCCTTATTATGCAAGAAGAATGGCTCAAACTCCCTCTGGCCACTGTGCAGGGGTTGTACCTGTCATTCCCAAGTCCGATTGATGCTGTATTGGCCGCAAAAGGAGGCCCTTCACCATACTACTGAAATATTGTGCTCTAAAACCACTCATTTCAGTTTCATTGACCAACCCCTTCATATATAGGCACAGTCAAAGGGTTAAATATCTCAACAAGTGTAGATTTTGTCCAGTGTTGATGTATTACCTGTGGAAGAGAGTTACGGTGTGGAGAAGCCCCAACGAAGCATGCCACCTAGACTGTTGCATGCCCAGAGTGAAGCATGGGGGTGGATTAGTGATGGTTTGGGCTGGACTATCATGGCATTTCCTAGGCCCAATACCTGTGCTAGATGGGCGCTGGGTCTTTGCCAAGGACTAGCAATCCATTCATGTGCACCCAATGGTTCACACATTGTATCCTGAAGGTGCTGGAGTGTATCTGGATGATAACGCACCAATACACACAGCAAGACTTGTGGCAGAGTGGTTTGATGAACATGAACTTGAACATCTCATATGGCCTGCACAGTACCCAGACCTAAATATTATTAAGCCACTTTGGGATGTTTCGGAGGGGCGAGTCAGAAAATGTTTTCCCGGCCGCTATTCTGCAAGAGGAATGGCTCAAACTCCCTCTGGCCACTGTGCAGGGGTTGTACCTGTCATTCCCAAGTCCGATTTATGCTGTATTGGCCGCAAAAGGAGGCCCTACACCATACTGATGAGTTATTGTGGTCTAAAACCAGTCGTTTCAGTTTCATTGTCCAACCCCTGTATATATAGGGACAGTCAAAGGGTTGAATATCTCAACAAGTGTAGATTGTGTCTAGTGTTGATGTATTTCCTGTGGAAGAGACCTTTAAACCGCTGCTGATCTCCATCTCTGGTGATAAATCACACTCAGCTCCTCCGGTTTCCTCCATCTGAGGGTCATGCTCTCTCGGGCCCTCCAGGAAACTCATAAAGGCGCTGTTAAACATAAAAACAAAAAGCAGCACAAAGTCAACTAACAGAAGCTCAGAGTCTGACCACAGTCTGGAGCAGAGCGACGTGAGCAGGCGGCAGATCTGAGGAGAGTTTACTGTTTGAACATTCAATGCAAAGTGTGAGATCACAGTGCAGAGCCAGAACAGTGACTCGCTCAATTTCTGCATCCCAATCCGCCTACTTATAGTACTGTACGGCTTTAAAGGGCCACGAAACCCCCCTGGCTCCGCTGGGTGTTTTCACACCTACAGTCTGGAAAAGCTCAGGAAAGTGGGTGTGTCCAGCTCTGTTTAGGTGGGAGTGTCAGGGGAGGGAATGAGGGAAGGTTTTGCATAAAGATGGGAGTTTCCATTTGTGCACGCGCTCATTTTCAAATAAGCGACGCACACACACAGATGCAGGGGAAGAAAGAAGTGACTGTTTACATTGACATCAGTCATCTAGTTATTAGCCAAATTATTAATTTGTTGACTTTAGCGGCAGTTTGGCACTTATACTTTAATCCAGGAACATTTCCTATTAAGAGAGTTGTTTTAATGGAGTGTTTGATACCGCGCGGCGTAAGGCAGAAATAAAAACCCCCTGCAGACTATCCTGTCACAAAATGCGGCGGAAATTCTACACAAAAGCAATAGTTTGACTGCAGTGTTTACACTCGGAGAGCAGAATTTACAGCGGATCTTTCAGTCTTTAATATTGTACGGATATTAACGTACTGCAAACTCAGTAACAGTTAATCATTTTGACAAAGGTCTGTCTTTAAACACTGACAGAGTTACGAACTCTATGAGCTACTATCTAACTACGAACTAACTTTGCCATCTGAATAAACAAGCAAAGAGCACTGATGGCTTACCATATCTGTAGACCAGTACAATAAACATAAACTGGAGCGGCGTCTGTTTTAAACCATTTCCAGATGCGGAAAGCTCTCGGGTGAAAAAATAAAGTTTCTTACTGACGCATTTCTGCTGTGCGCGTGTGTGAGTCCAGCTGCGCTCTCATAGCGGAAATGGATACTAAACATGCAGCACATAAACACAACACTGGCGACCTGCGTCTCCTTCCACTTGTTTTGGCAGCACAATGTGGCGTCCCTGCCGTCTGGACACTGCAACACGTACACACAGTCTTCGAAGCTCTCGTGCATATTAATGAGTTGCGCTGCATACACAATAGAGCGCGCTGATTGGCTTGAACAAAGGCTATCTCATGAATTAATGCCAGACACTCAGAGACGTCAGTGTGTTCTGGCCGGGACAGGCGTCCACTGTGCTCGCTGGAGCACGTGCATAGATCTCATCGGCGTGACGCAGCCTCAAAAATTCGTTTCAAACCGGAAGAACGAATTTGCTCGAAATAACGCAAAAACAACCAATTTTAAATTTTTAGTCAATTATATGTGTCCTAATATAATAATAATTAATAATAATAATTATAGCAGCGTGGGACACATATATGACTGTCAACAGCTCAAAAAATGTGTTTTGGTGTTTCGTGGCCCTTTAAAGTATGTACTTTTTTTAGTAAAGAATAAAGGTGTCCCAAATTGCATCCCAAATTCCACTGTGCTATGCAGTTTGTAGAATAAATAGTGCATTCTCCTTCCAGAAAGTGCGTTTTAAATACCCAGATGATGCACGTATTCTCCCGATAAATACAAGTGTGGAATGTTGAACACTTCATGCACTCAACCCTCGTAACTTTGCTCATGTATTGTAAGGGAAGGAGCTATCAGGTATAAGATTATTTTATTCATTTTGGATTGTGCAAACAAAATTCTTCTACAAGGGTGATATGCCGCCATCCAGTAGTGAATGCAGTTGTACTCATCACAGGTATTATTTGGTAGTTTGGTGGTTTCGCACATGAGGAATTTGCTCTGATTTAGGATTACAGAAGATTTGGGCTACAGAAGCTTCCAGTGTACATTAAGTGACAAGTGACAACACAGAATAAGTAGAAAAAAAAAGATAGACATTAAACAGATGCAGTCAGTCCAAAAAGATCTGGGTGTTGAAATGTATGTACAGTTTCTTCCCCCAGGCGATCCATCTCATGAACACTTGATGATATTGATCGTGGAACCAACATCACTACTTGCTATACACTTTTACACACACATACACTTATTTAACAACACACTTTACATGCCAATTTGCACATAACAGCTGCACATATAATGTTGTATATAGTAATATACCTGAACATACATTTGTCAGTTTGTATATTTCCATTTAACACTTACTTCTATTTTTTGAATATATTTATTATCTGTTTTTTGTCCTGTCTCTGTAATTCTGCTGCACTGTAGAAGCTCTGTCACCAAAACAAACTCCTCGTATGTGTGAACATACCTGGCAATAAAGCTCTTTCTGATTCTGATTCTAATAATCTGTTAATTTGCTCAGCTTTAATACATATATGCTAAATACAAATATAAATCCTCCTTCGTGGTAATCGTCCACGTCATCAGTTTTTCGTCCTGTTGCTCTGAAATTGAGCAGTTTCTTGTCTCCTCTCTGCTCCGCTGTTCTCTTCTATTCTCCGGCCCATTATACCGCTGTGGTTTGTTCCTGCTCTGTTGTGTCCTGTTACGGCAGGAAGTCATCAGCGGCTTCTCTCGCTCCATTCTTCACATTTCGGTCTGCAGTGAGTGTTTCATGCTGTTTCCCCCTCACGCTGGACCATTGTGAGCGAGTCCCGCGTCTCTCCATCTCTCCGTCTCCCATTATCTGTGTGATGAGTGTCCCGCCGACACCTTCGTACATCTGCTTCATCAGACCTGCGGAGCATCCGCATCCGTGCACCTCTGTCTGATTCATGGAGAGTTCAGCTGCAAAATCCTGCTCTTGTTTATTCAGCTCAGTGTCCTTATAGAGCCATATGTGGATATTTTCCTTTCATTTAAGACTCTGCTGGTCATGAGAAATAATATCTGACTTTTCCACACTCTGGAAAAAATGCTAGGTTGTTGTATACAATTGTTGGGGTAAAGTTTTAATTTCATTATAAAATAAACTGACAATTGGGTTTGTCTATTGACTTTATTCTCCGCGTATGAGCGGGCGCAGCCATTTGAGTATTTTTGTCTCGAGACTTCCGCTCTCATTCACTTCCATTCATTTTTAGACATTAAAATCAGCTCGTTTTGCTGGTTAATGTTGCACACTGATGTTTTCATATTAAATTATTCTATGTTGACTGTGTAGTCATGCAAACACTTGTTTGTAGAGCGAGTAGTTTGACCGTTTTCTGCCGTTTATTATTCCTAGTCGTTTCTCCCATAGGCGACTGAATCAGAAGTTCTAAAACAATCGCAAAAACGAGCGACTTCAGCATTGAAGAATAACTCAACACCTCACAAATGAAGAGATCTGACCAGATACTCAGTGTGCTGATGGTAACCGAGTCAGCAGCTGTGTATTATTACACAAATACATTAGCATACTGTTTACATTTATGGCTTACTTATGTTAACACAGACCTTACAAGATATTACTATTTATTTATATATTTACTTGGCTTCCTTAATATAAAGGCTGCGTGGCTACAGGACCTTCCAAAACCAGAGATGCACAAACATCCTGTAGTCTCCACTGATCCCTGCTTAATAAGTAGCACCCACACTGAGTGGCATGGACTGCTGGACTGGCTGGGGTTTACATTTGTTTTTAAAAAGATGAAATCCCCCTCGCTGTGTATTAGAACACCACCAACTTTCCCACTGTGTAAATATTGGTAGGCCTCGGCACTTTTATAAGTCTTCATAAACGCTCCATCTACTCCTTATGACAGGACAAAGTCATTAAAAATATCCCCGTAAGTTACCTCTGGCTCATATCGTCTACACACATTAACAGTAACGATGAGACCATCTAATCGCTGCAGGGAGGTTTCACCGTACTCCCAGCTCAAAACATTTACTGAACTAGCATTATATGCCATTTTTCTAAAATGACAGCGCGCTATACACTATGTAATGACTTTCCGAAACAGTCATCTGATGTACTGTGTCAGCGTACCGGAAGTTGGATGACAAAATGCGAGAGAGCGAAGTATTAAAAGTTGTCAGGGTGGAATAAGGTCAATACAGTTGAGGTCAGGATTATCCTTGAGCCCGGGGTTCCCTCCCGTTTGAAGGGCGGGAGGAGAGTTTGAGCTCAGGTAAGTCTCGAGAACTCCCCTGCTTGTGAATGTGCTGAGATTATTCTGACTAGAGTTTCCTTAAGATGCTATTTTAAAGTTGTCAATTTACTTATGTTGTTTGTTTCTGGATGGTGGGAGGAAACTGGGAAACCCAAGGAAAACCCACGCGAACACGAGGAGAACATGCAAACTCCACACAGAAACGCCGACTGGCTCGGGGTGAGGCTGAACCAGAGGCATTCTTGCTGTGAGGCAACAGTGCTAACCACTGGGCCGCCGGGCCGCCCTATCAGAGAAGGGGAGGAGTTGGGGTGGAAGGGGGGATTCTTCAAGACGAAGATGATGAGTAGAAAGCTCTGGTGATTTATAGCGTGTCAGGATTCGTCTGATTGGTGCAATACACGGAGCTGATGTGCTACCAGCTGTGTTCAATCATAAGCACGTGATCCTCTCAAAATTAGTTTATAAATAAACCCCACTAGGTACAAGCGTAAAAGCGAAAGACTGAAGCAGTGTACTGACGCTGTGACACGTTACCTGAAAAAAGACAGAAGAGTCGTTAGATAGAGACAAGGTTAATTAAAAATCGCGTTTAAGAACTATACCGAGACGCGATCCAGCGGTACATCCTTGATTAACTGTCTGACGTTCGCTGCTCTCTGGGGTTTTAGTACTCACTGACTGCATGACAGAGTGTAAGTGTGTGTGTGTGTGGTCATGTGATGTGTGTTTTCCGTGGTATTGTATGGACGGAGAGCTGTTCAGAAATGCTAGATGAAACACTAGAGTGGACGTAGCTTGTTTTCGCTCAAAAATGCCACTTTAAAACTAAGACATATTAGTGTAAACGTGACCTCAGTGTGTATTTTCCATGAGTTTGTTTGCGACGGGGGCAGGGCAGAGGATCGCGATGCCGGCTCGGCATCGTGATGTCTATAGGCCATCGGCGATGGATGATGGCATCGTCTATCGACCCTTGCGGAGGGGCTGGTGAGGGGAGGGGCTGAACCAGCAGCATTCTTGCTGTGAGGCAGCAGTGCTAACCACTGGGCCGCCGTGCCGCCCTATCAGAGAAAGGGAGGAGTTGGGGTGGAAGCGGGGAATCTTCAAGACGAAGATGAATTGAGTAGAAAGCTCTGGTAATTTATAATGTGTCGGGATTCCTCTGATTGGTGCAATATGCTGAGCTGATGTGGTACCAGTTGTGTTCAATCATAAGCACGTGATCCTCTCGAAATTAGTTTATAAATAAACCACACTAAGTACAAGCGTGAAAGCGAAAGACTGAAGCAGTGTACTGACGCTGTGACACGTTACCTGATAGATTCAAAAGACCGAAGAGTTGTTAGATAGAGACAAGGTTAATTAAAAATCACGTTTAAGAACCATAGCGAGACGCGATGCAGCGGTACATCCTTGACAAACTGTCTGAAGTGTGCAGCTCTCTGGGGTTTTGTGCTCAAAGTACCCACTGACTGCATGACAGAGTGTAAGTGTCTGTGTTTGGTCACTTGATGTATGTTTTCAGTGGTATTGTGTGGACGGAGAGCTGTTCAGAAATGCTAGATGACACGCCAGTGTGGACGTAGCTTGTTTTTGCTCTAAAATGCCATTTTAAAATTACTTAGTGGCCTCAGTGTGTATTTTTTGAGATTGGGTTTGCGACGGGTGGCGGGGCAGAGAATCACGATGTCAGCTCAGCATTGTGATGTCTATCAACCATCGGCGATGGACGATGGCATCAACTATTGACCCAACCCTACTTTGAACCCCACCAGCCCTTTTTCTTTTCACCTTTTCCCCCTTTTTCCCTCTTGTAAGGTATGGTCTTTTAACTACAGCGGTTCGAACTGTAGTTCTGCTGAATGACTAAAAAGTTATCAGTATGATGGTAAAAAACTGTACATTCTAGTCAAACCATCCTTCTGCAATCTTATACCAAAAACGGAAATATGGGCAGTATTAATAGCTGTAAATATGGGAGAGCGTTGCTGTTATGTGATTATATTGTATTGCAATATGGAGCGATTAAATGTTGATGTTAAATCAAAAGTAATTAACAAATACTTGAAAATGAGATGATTTAATGACAATAATTCTCTATGGTTACAACTGAATTAGTTACAAATAACTGTATGAAACGATAAAACATGAAATGATAAAAACAAATGACAAAAATTGTAAATTAAATGTAAAATAATAATGTAAATGTAATTAATAAATGTAAATTAAAGTTAGAAGGACAATAAATGTTACAAAAAAAATTCAAATTAAAGTTAGAGGGAGAGAGAGAGAGAGAGAGAGAGAAATAGGGAGAGAGTTGGGAGAAAGCCAGAGCAGGAAAAGCGCAGAGCAAGAAGAGAGCCAGAGCAAGAAGAAAAGAGCCAGAGCAAAGTTTGCCACCTATTTTGTATCATTCTTGACCATGTGACCAAAGCCCTGAGACAAACTGACCAATCAACATGTGACCACATCGTAAAACCCCCCAAAGTCCACAAACCAGGCCCTGATCTTATCAGTATCTGCCTCTGGAATTTGTGTGAGCCTTCTTTGGAGAAAAAGACATGTTTTTCCATATAAACAAATGCATGTGATAATTTTCATCCCTACACTCTCATCCACCCATATTCACCTATGTCTATCTCTGTGTTTCAGGGCCCGGAGCGGTGTACGGCGGAGCGGCGTCTCTGAACGGCCGTTTATCAGGAGTGGGTCTGTGGTTCTGCCTCTCCATCACCGTTCTGATGAAGGTCTAAAACTCTCCCGCTTCGGAAGGAGTCTTTAAAAATACGAACCCATCACTGTGAACAAAAAGAAATTATGCATTAATCCAGGAGCCATCGCTACATCACTCGGCCATTCCTTCCTCTTCCCATTCACTCCCCGGTCGCATCATCATCATCACCACCGCTTCATTTCCCGGTTTTTAACGTCCAGAAACCCGATGTGTGTGATGCAAAAAAAAAAAAATTGACGAGTTTGCAGTTCGGTGTCTTGATGTGCGTGCTGGACATGCCGGTCGTGAAAAACGCCGAAGGTTGTTCGGGTGACCCTCTCTCGAAAAAAAGCCGTTTCACCAGCGGGCCCTTTGGAGCCGAGAGATCTGAGCTGAACGGTGGCGCCTTCGTAGCTGCGCTGAATGAATGATGTCAAACCACTTGTTTTCGTTCCAGCAGGAGGGGCCGCTTCATCTCAGGCCACCTCGTTTGCGTTCGTTTGGGCTCTCGACCCAAAGCAAACATCCGACCCGCGTCCAGCCTTCATATTGTCCTCAGTCTGTCCATCTCTCAGTGTAAATATATATGCAGTAGAGGCCACTCAAAAACCACATCTCCCATCAGCCTCTCTGTTTCAGCCTTTCGGTTTGGAGGATATCGCTGCCTTTAAGTCACACCGGAATGCTCGTATTTACCAAATGAGCATGCATTCTCCTTTTGTTAGCGTTTTTGTCGCGCTTCTTGGGAAGTTAAAGCAGAAGTAGATCTAGTGTTGAACATTAAACACATTTGGACACTTTCTGGTTGTCGGATGTTAGTTAACATAAAATCGACTACAGTCGTCGATTCGTTCATCTACTAAAAACCATGCAAAGTGATCACCGATTTTTAGCGTCTCAGTTTCAAATTCGAAACGTAAGTAGGAGCTTTCCGACAACACTTGAAGGCAGCGGACGTTTCTGGCGTCTCCTGCCCTGAAACAGCTCATCGAACTTCTTGTTGCTTGTGGATAGCATGTACCGGTTAGAAATGTCCCTCTTGTGACCTCACTTCCTGCACCGACCCCGTTTTAACCCCCTGCACTGTGTACATTTTAATCTGCAAGGTTTACTGCTATTACTTTTTTGGTGTTAATAATGATTATAACGAAGATGACGATGATAATGATGACGATGTTAATAAGTATTTGAATAAATATGATAGTAATTCCATGTGAGAGAAGAAAAAAAACCGTCAGAGCTGACCGCAAGCCATGTGTGTGAAAATATTTTGTACTAAAAAGAAATGTTTAAAAAAATCACTGAATTCATCAAACAGCAAAAAAAAAAAGAAAAAGAACAAAAAAAAACGACTTTTTGAAGTATCGTGCTCTGTTTTACCATGATTAACTTTTTTAAAACGGAAGTAATCTGACCACGTCGACTCGTCCGTGAAAAGAGAGCAATCGGTGAAATGCGAGGGCGCTTACACACTAGCCGGATCGGAAAGCCGTAAGATCAGTTTTGAGCATGTGAATATTCTATAACTGGATGATGATACTGTATGAAGTGGAACGTCGTTTTTTCCAAATCGCTCCATTTCACACCTTTTCTAGCGTGTAGGCGCCCTAATATCATTTCCCATGTGTACTGTATGTATTCCGATTTTCGTTTTCATGCTGTTGATGACTGTAATGTATGATATATTCTGCCGTAATGATGTAATGTCTGCCTCGATGACGTAACCAAAACCAAACAGTATCCTGTGGTTGCATACAATATGTCAATACAGGGAGTGCAGAATTATTAGGCAAGTTGTATTCTTGAGGATTCATTTTATTATTGAACATCAACCATGTTCTCAATGAACCCAAAAAACTCATTAATATCAAAGCTGAATATTTTTGGAAGTAGTTTTTAGTTTGTTTTTAGTTTTAGCTATTTTAGGAGGATATCAGTGTGTGCAGGTGACTATTACTGTGCATAATTATTAGGCAACTTAACAAAAAAACAAATATATACCCATTTCAATGATTTATTTACACCAGTGAAACCAATATAACATCTCAACATTCACAAATATACATTTCTGACATTCAAAAACAAAACAAAAACAAATCAGTGACCAATATAGCCACCTTTCAACCCGAAAAGGCCCCACAAGCTCATCTTTGATGATACCAGCCCAAACCAGTACTCCACCTCCACCTTGCTGGCGTCTGAGTCGGATGGAGCTCTCTGCCCTTTACCGATCCAGCCACGGGCCCATCCATCTGGCCCATCAAGACTCACTCTCATTTCATCAGTCTTGAGATATTTCTTGGCCCAGTCTTGACGTTTCAGCTTGTGTGTGTTGTTCAGTGGTGGTGGTTTTTCAGCCTTTCTTACCTTGGCCGTGTCTCTGAGTATTGCACACCTTGTGCTTTTGGGCACTCCAGTGATGTTGCAGCTCTGAAATATGGCAAAACTGGTGGCGAGTGGCATCTTGGCAGCTGCACGCTTGACTTTTCTCAGTTCATGGGCAGTTATTTTGCGTCTTGGTTTCTCCACACGCTTCTTGCGACCCTGTTGACTATTTTGAATGAAACGCTTGATTGTTGGATGATCACGCTTCAGAAGCTTGCCAGTTTTAAGAGTGCTGCATCCCTCTGCAAGATATCTCACTATTTTTGACTTTTCGGAGCCTGTAAAGTCCTTCTTTTGACCCATTTTGCCAAAGGAAAGGAAGTTGCCTAATAATTCTGCACACCTGATATAGGGTGTTGATGTCATTACACCACACCCCTTCTCATTACAGAGATGCACATCACCTAATATGCTTCATTTGTAGTAGGCTTTCGAGCCTATACAGCTTGGAGTAAGACAACATGCATAAAGAGGATGATGTGGTCAAATAATTCTGCCTAATAATTCTGCCCTCCCTGTATGTTGCTGCAATGATGCGTTCCATTCGACGATGACTGGTTATGCGATATTGCCAACTTCTTGCTATAAATGCATATATCTACTACTTCATGCATTGTTGCTAATGTCCGTTCATGAATTAAAGCCTCTGCTTCATGCATTCCATCCAAACGTGTGACATCACCAACTTTTGGCCATGAACTCATGCGTTTGCTACATGCATTCAATTCATTGTTGATTGGATAAGTGGAAAACTACCAGAAATAAATGTGCGTTCACTTCATGCATTCCTCTCGGAGGCCTCTGGCTGTGTGATATTGCCGACTTCTGGACGTAAATGCATGCATTCACTTCATGCATTCTATTCAGCAACAATTGACTTTGTGGGTTTGCCAATTTCTGGGCGTGAATGAATGCATCCTGTTCAGAGATGATTGACTGCAGTGTGTTACATCAGCAACTTTTCTTAGTTACTTTATTTTGTCCAAAGACAAGATTCTTCCAGAATTGAATGGATGCGTTTACCTCTTGCAATTTCATACTAAGACAGTTGACTATACGTCGTTGCCAACGTTTGCCCATAAATGCATGCATTTACTTCATGCAAGAAGTTCAAAGATGACTCAGTATTGCCCTCTTTCAAAGGTGATTGGCTGTGAACTTCTTGCCCATAATTGCTTGCATTTACATAATGCGTTCTGTTGAAAGACAATTGACTTTGTGATATCATCGACTTGTTGATTTCGTTCAATACCACATGGCTGTGTGATAATGGCAACTTCGGAATAATAATGCATGCATTTACTTGATGCAAAAGGACACATAAGGGAGCGAAACAGCGGGGGGTCCATTAGCATTTCCTCACAACCAGTTTCCAGGCTATGCAATGCTTGTATTAATGCACATTTGCTTAATTCGCCAATTTTATTTATCCAGTACGTGTGTGAATTTCTGCATTCATTTCCACAACCCAGGCTCAGTGGAAATAGTCAGCCTAAATTTTTGCGAAAGTAGTAAGACGTTGATTCAGGATCATTTCATTGCACATTTAAGATATCAAATCCACTAGAGGGCGCTGTCTACAGTTTTGCAAATCTAAAATGCGTTTCTGAAATACTTTTTTATTATTCGTATTTTTCAGGAAATTTTTACAAAACCTAAAATACGTTGCTTCGGGTACGTTTGGTTGCACATTTAAGATGACAAATCCACTAGAGGGTGCTTTCTACAGTTTTGCAAATCTAAAATGCATTATTGAAATAAAATGTTTATTGTTATTTTAAATAATTTTTTTGCAAAACCTAAAATACGTTGCTTCGGGTATATTTCGTTGCACATTTAAGATAACCAATCCACCAGAGGGCGGTGTCTACAGTTTTCCAAATTTGAAATGCGTTACTGAAATACTTTTTTTATTATCATTATTTTTAGGAAAATATTTTCTAACCTAAAATACGTTGCTTCGTGTACATTTCGTTGCACTTTTAAGATAACAAATCCACCAGAGGGCGCTGTCTACAGTTTTGCAAATCTGAAATGCATTTCTGAAATAAATGTTTTATAATTTTTGGGGGGATTTTTTTGTGAAACCTAAAATATGTTGCTTCAGGTACATTTCATTGCACATTTCAGATGACAAATCCACTAGAGGGCGCTGTCTACAGTTTTGCAAATCTTAAATGCGTTACTGAAATACTTTTTTATCATTGTTATTAGAGAAATTTTAGCAAAACATAAAATACGTTGCTTCTTGTACATTTCGTTACACATTTCAGATGACAAATCCACTAGAGGGCGCTGTCTGCAGTTTTGCAAATCTAAATTGCATCACTGAAATTCTTTTTTTTTTCAGAGATTTTTTTTCAAATCTAAAATACTTTGCTTCGGGTACATTTCACTGCACATTTCAGATGACAAATCCACTAGAGGGCGCTGTCTGTTTTGCAAATTTGAAATACCTTACTGAAATACATTTTTATTATTATTTTACCTAAATTACGTTGCTCCAGGTACATTCCGTTGCACATTTTAGATGATAAAAAGTCTACAGTTTTCTAAATCTGAAATACGTTTCTGAAATATTTTTTTATTACTATGTTTAGGGAATTTTTTTCAAAACCTAAAATACGTTGCTTTGGGTACATTTTGTTGCACAATTAAGATAACAAATCCTCTAGAGGGCACTGTCTACTGTTTTGCAAATCTGAAATGCATCACTGAAATATATATATATATATTTTTTTCATAGTTTTTTTTCAAAACCTAAAATACTTTGCTTTCGGTACATTTCACTGCACTTTTCAGATGAAAAATCTACCAGAAGGCGCTGTCTACTGTTTTGCAAATCTAAAATGCGTTACTGAAATAATTTTTTTGCTCTTTTTAAGGAATTTTTTGCAAAACCTAAAATACTTTGCTGCACGTTTCAGATGACAAATCCAGTAGAGGGCACTGTCTACAGTTTTGCAAATCTGAAATAAGTTTCTGAAATACATTTTTATTATTATTTTTAGTTTTTTTTTTTTTTTGCAAAACAAAATACGTTGCTTTAGGTATATTTCGTTACACTTTTCAGATGACAAATCCACTAGAGGGCGCTGTCTACAGTTTTACAAATTTGAAATGCATTTTTAATAATATTTTTAATATAATTTTTAGGAGTTTTTTTTTTTTACATTTATTTGATAAGGCAGTACAGAGGTAGACAGGAATGTACGGGAAGGATCGACAAAGGACCTTGAGCCAGGAATCGAACTCGGGTCACCGTTACCACTATGCTATTGCTGATGACATCTGAAATACATGTTGTTATATCTTTCAGAAAGAAGGCTGGGTTTGTCGTACAGAACCTGACAAGCGAATTTATGACCTAGACTCTTTCCTAAAACCAACCAATAGTGTTTTCAGACGCAAACGTAAAAGAAAAGTGCACTGAGACCATGTTGTCATACCTTGATTTTACATGGCTTTTATCTCTTTGCAGCAGCTTGCTTCGCCAGACTCGAACTCGAGTGCTCTGCAGCACAGACACAACACCGTACAAAGTGACAAACAAACTAATCATGCCAGTAAAGTGTCCATATAAAAAATAGATAGATGACAAACGTAATAATAGACAGTGTTAAAGTGATTGTTCACCCAACTTGCTGACTGTTTACTCACCTTCAAGTGGTTCCATTAAATAGTAAAACCTGTAACCATTGACTTCCATAGGCAAATACAAGTACTATGGAAGTCGATGGTTACAGGTTTCCAACATATTTCAAAATATCTTCTTCAGTGTATAACACAGGTTTGGAAAAACTCAAGGGTAAGTAAATAACGACAGAATTTTCAATTTTGGGTCCCTTCAACCTATCCCTTTGAGTTGTTTTCTGGTTTTAATTTAGTATTATGCAAAATAATCCTTTAATATGGCTCCTGTAAATATCATTAGTGTAAAAAATGAACAAAATTTGCCTCATTTCACCTAGAAACTGCAGTCAAACTTATGTTTAAGTACATTTCACAAAAAAATGTAGCACGTATTTCCAATGAGCCTGTGTTGGATTCCCAGTTGACTCCGTGTTGCATTTGATTGCGGTGGGAATTTGGAAATTCTGTCCAATCTTGAATGGAACGCAGCACTAAATTCACCTATCTCTCGCTTTTTTTTATGATTATTATCATTCGCTCAGAATCAGATTAGCGGGAGATAAAGATGTAATTAGCCGGCGACTGCGACTCGCTAAGCAAGCGGACCGTCATATTCTCTCCGTCCCCCATCTGGTGAACAGGCAGAGCTCATAAATCAAGCTCAGTCCGGGCACTGACAGAATCCTCTTCAAGGACAGCTGTGCCTTTGAGTCTGGAGCCCGATGTGGAGTCCGATCCCCTACAGGCTAATTAACCGCCACTTAAGAGCACACGGCGAAGAGGCTTTGACGTGAAGCAGCGGTGCGCGACTTAATGCACAACGGCCGCTGCGATGCAACCGTTCACAATGACCCTGCACGAGCGCTGACCGTTCACTTTGCAATGTTAATGCTGTATATAATATAATAGGATAGCTCTCTGAATATGTGCTCCATTATTGCATTTTTAGACAGCAATAACCCTGGAATACAAGCGGAAACCTATTTAAAGTCCAATTCAAAGCCACAGTGCACTGTAAAAAAAAAAAATCCCTGTTTTGTGATTTATTTTTTGTATTTTTTCCACATTTATTCATGCTTTTGAATTGCATTAAGGGGCCTTGATCAGTTTTTAAGCTTGGAAAGTTTGAAAAAGTGACCTTTATGAACATTTTTAACAGTTTAAAGTGATATATCGTCTGGTTTGGTGTTGTATATTATGCTTTTCATAAGCTGCCAGTACATATTCTGTTATTTTACAGACGTATTTATCTATTTCTTATACATTATATTATTTCAATCTACTAAAATGTCAATAAAAGTTACTTTGTTAAACTGTAGAGTTGAATTTACAACATCAGAAGTCGACAGAGCAGAGATTAATATCCTATAATGCAATTCACAACCTTAAATGAGCACTTGTGAATCACAAACCATATGGAAACTGTTTATTAACAGATTTTTTTTTTTACAGTGTGCTGTTATTAATGAAGAGCGTGCATTCAGGAAACAAGCCTTATGTAATGCTTAATACTGAATGCAGAGGCCACAAAATATCACTCAGAAATGTCTGACTGTCTTTGCATTAGATTATACTGAAATAATCAGACTCAAATCTTTTTTTCTGATTATTTCTGAATTGCTTGATTTGATTGATGTTGTGTTAGAAATGAAACTTTTGAGCTTGTCAGATGTTAATTGTTTTATTTTACTACTAATAAAAAATCATTATAGGTTTGTATTAATAATTTAAACGATGCAATTTAAAAAATGCTAATTTTATTTTGAGATTACGTCATTTGTTGGATTTATTTTCTTTTTAATATTAATTTACAGGTTGTCAGATGTAATTTTAATACTACTGAGAAATGATTTTTTTAATGATGCAATTCAGATTTTACATTTACATTTTGTTGTTTTAGTAATTAGTTGCAGTTTTTTTCTTTTGTTTTCTTTTCATTTATTTCACTGATCAAGGCAAGATTTCTTATTTTTCATTTAGTTTCACTTGATAACAAAATGAATATGGAAAATATTAATTGCATCATTAAATGAATCTGTATACTTTCATCAATTTCTTTTATTTGTGTACATCATAACTAACTGAAATTAAGAAAGCTTCCTTCAATCATTGAAATACAAAAAAAAGGACACAGAAACATTAAATATGAAATACATTCTTTTAAAATAAATTACCTAAAATATTCAAATGAAAAAGTGTTTTTATTCCATTATGAAAATAAATGGGGGCTGGTCTGGGATGGGAGTGAGGTTTAGGGGAGTGAGTGTAACGGAGGCCAGCTAGCGAAGTGCTTTGCAGGTAAACCTCACTCCTGTGACCTCAAAAGGTGCCCTAGCAACAGAAGCTAGAGGCCATGGTCTTTAGCCTCCTTGTTAGAACAACCAACTCCCATACAAAGAATCGCCGGTTTGATCCCAGCTCAGACCTGAGGCAGATTTTCAATTAGTTTCATGTAGCCGATGTACAAAAAAATGCTGAAATAATAATAAATGTATTATTCTTTAGCTCATTTTTTATTATTGTTCTGTTTTCTTTCATTTTTTTTGGTATTAAATTTTATGTTTATTGAAAAAGAAAAAAATTCCAGCAAGTTTACATGTAGATATGTGCAATTTAGGGTTGGTTAACAAAAATCAAGCCAATAAAAAAAAAGCATATAGACATAATTAATTCATCTGTTTAAAATCACTTTGAGAAATCTAATGCATTGGCATTCAGACAAGCAAGTTTCAAAATCTATTTCCATTACCGTATGAGGGTTGAATTTCAAGCACAAGCGCAGATGATTTTGTTTTTTTCCCTGTTTCTCTCGTCTCTAAAAACTTTTTTCTCCTGCTGTCAGTCTGCTTCATGCTTTTCCTCTCATACTCACATCCGCATCGTCCTTGAGGTCCAGCATTCATCTCTGTGTACATGTATTCTCCTCAAATATAAGTAGACAAAAGAGAAAAAAAAAGTGTGCAGTGTTGTTGCAGTTGTCGGTGTGGGTAAAAACGCATGTATATGTCTGTTCTGGGTGGAGTGTGATTATCGTGATGATGGAGCTGCTGCTTTTTTTTATTTGTTGGGTTTGGGATCATAATTTCCTCTCGAGGACTGAGATTGAGGTCTGAGGACACACGTCAGGGTCTGATTTAAAGCGTCAGTTCACCCAAAAATGAACTTTTACTCACTATTTACTCATGTGGTTCTAAACATTTATGAGTTTCTTTATTCTGTTGAACACTAAAAGAAGATATTTAGAGGAAAACTGGTAACCTGTGACTTCCATAGTAGGAAAAAATACAATGGAACTCAACGGTTGCAGGTTTCCAACATTCTTCAAAATATCTTCTTTTGTGTTCAACAAAATGAAAGAAACTAAAACAGGTTTGAAACAAGTGGAGGACGAGTAAATGATGACCGAATTCACATTTTTTGTAGTGAACTATCATTTTTTTGACCTTTGAAAGTCAGAAAATATCCTACACAACACACTGTAAAGTGATTATTTACTTAAACTAATAAAAAAAATCTGTTGTCTTAAAAGTGACACGTTGACTTTACTTAAAAATAAGTGAGTATTAAGTGCATCAAGTTAAATTTTATTTTTATAATTATGCACCTAGTTTCTTATCAATGATTATTCACTTTTGTATGTTAAGTAAACTTATCGTTTTTAAAAGCAACAGGTTTACTTGCTTATGTTAAGTACAGTCAACTAATCATTTTAAAAGCAACAGGTTTCCTCACTTATTTTAAGTACAGTCAACTAATCATTTTAAAAGCA
>CAIGQQ010031697.1:4335191-4360699 GCA_903798035.1 Danio albolineatus
GATGGATGGATGGATGGATGGATGGATGGATGGATGGATGGATGGATGATTTGGTGGATAGAAAGAGGAGATATGGATGGATAATTAGGTGAATAGATGGAAAACAGACGGATGGATGGATTCATGGAATATATCTGGATAGATAGATAGACAGACAGACAGACAGACGATGATAGATAGATAGATAGATAGATAGATAGATAGACAGACAGACAGACAGACAGACAGACAGACAGACAGACAGATGTTATCATCTGGAGTTTATTGTAATGTGATTGACTGTGAAACAGCTGGTTTTATGTCGATCATTTGCATGTTTGAATAAGAATTCTCTAATTACTAATGTGCATAATCAGGACTAATTAAGTTGTCAGAACAGCACACAGGCATTAAGACGACAGAACAGGGCTGTTTCACAGAAAGCAGCGGGCGATCAGGCCACCGCTGCGCATCCCGATGAGTGCTTCATTCACACTGTCAACAACACACACACATGTTGTTATTGGGGGTTTATGGGGACTCTCCATAGGCATAATGTGTTTAATACCATAAAAAAACTCTTATTATATAACTTTACCCCTAAACCAACCCTCACAAACAACCTGTCGCAAACGTTTAATGTCAAAAAGCACCATTGAGTATGATTTTTAACCATTTTGAATTACAAAGACACAAGGCACGTCCTCGTAAACCACAATAATCGAGTACAGCTAGGTCATACACATGTTGTTTTGCAAATTTCTGTCCTTGTAAATCACCAAAACCAATACACACAAACACACACACCGTCAGCAGGGCTTTCTGGACGCGTGTTGATGTGTGTCCTCCAGACCTCCAGCTCAGTGCCTCTGTAATATAGCCGTCTGTCCGTCTGTGTGCGAGTCTGAGTGTGTGAGTTTGTGCGTGTGTGTTTTCTGGCCTCTTACGGCAGGCATGATGGCTGGTGATTCTGGTTTTTCTCTGTAATTGTGGACTGTACTGGCCAATCAGCTGAGGAACAGAACGTCGTCTTCCACAACGACACTATCTGTGCTGTGATGTAACCTTTCTTTCGACCGCCTTTCTTTTACAGTTTTTATTTTTTTCCCTGTCTTTTGTTTTTAGGTGTGTGTAAATTTTTTAATCCACAAAGAGGAGTAAAAAAGTCAAGAATTTAAATGGAAGGAGAAAAATAAAAGTGAGTTTTGTTTTTAACATAACACCGCTCTGAGTCTCTTTCTGTGTGTTTTACTTCTCTTGATCTCATCAAAGTAAATGCACTGCAAAGAAAATTATGTTTATTTTATGATCAATGTTTTGGTTAAGTTGTAAAGAAATATATATATTAAAAATATATTTAAATGCAGGGTTCCTGGACTGAAGGAATAGTAACTGAAGTTGAAACCACCCCCGATCCCCTGTTAAAATATTACAACTCTAGTGCATCACACCTGAGTTCAATTTCTCTAGCCACACCCAGACCTGAACACTGCCACACCTGATGGATGGATGGATGGATGGATGAACAGACAGACAGACAAAGAGATAGACAGACAGACAGACAGACAGACAGACAGACAGACAGACAGACAGACAGACAGACAGACAGACAGACAGACAGACAGACAAAGACAGATAGCTAGACACAGATAGATAGACAGACAGAAGGGCAGATGGATGGATAGACAGACAGACAGACAGACAGCTAGATAGATAGATAGATAGATAGATAGATAGATAGATAGATAGATAGATAGATAGATAGATAGATAGATAGATAGATAGATAGATAGATAGATAGATAGATAGATAGATAGATAGATGTAAAATAGATATATGGGTAGATGGATGGATGGATGGATGGATGGATGGATGGATGGATGGATGGATGGATTGGCTGAATAGAAGAATGATGGATGGAAAATAGACGTATGGATTGATGGATGGAAAATAAAAGGATGAAGGATTGGCTGGGTAGTACAATTAAAGTCATTATCTACAAATGGCAAAAGCATGAATCAGTGGAGAACCTTTCCAGGAGTGGCCGGCTGACCATAATTACTCCAAGAGCTCAGCGACAACTCATTCAAGAGGTCACAAGAAACCCACAACAACATCCAAAGAACTGCAGACCTCACTTACCTCAGTTATGGAGAGTGTTCATGACTCCCCCATAGAAAGGAGACTAGGCAAAAATGAGTTCCAAGATGAAAACCACTGCTGAGGAAAAAGAAGATAAAGATAAAAGCTCATCTCAGTTCTTTATCTTGATGATCCACAAGACTTTTGGGAAAATACTCTGTGGACTGACGAGACAAAAGGTGAACTTTCTGTGTCCCATTATGTGTGGCTTAAAATTAACACTTTATTTCAGAACAAGAACATCAGACCAACAGTAAAATATGGTGGTGGTAGATTGATGTTCTAGAGCTGTTTACTGCTTCAGGACCTGGAAGACTTGCTGTGATAAATGAATGCATGAATTCAGCTGTGAACCAAATTATCCTGAAGGAGAACGTCCGGCCATCTGTCACTGACCTCAAGCTGAAGCAAACTTGGGTTCTGCAGCAGGAAAATGATCCAAAGCACACAATCAAGTCCACTTCTGAATGGCTGAAGAAAAACTGAATAAAGATTTTGGAGTGGCCTAGTCAATGTCCTGACCTGATTCCAATTGAGATGATGTGCCATGACCTTAAAATAACAGTTTGTGCTTGAAAATTCTCCAGTGTGGCTGAATTACAACAACTCTGCACAAATGAGTGGGCTGAAATTCCTCCACAGCGCTGTACAGGCTCATTGCAAGTTATCAAAACTGCTTAATTGCAGTTGTTGCCACAAAGGGGGGCTCAACCAGTTATTAGATTAAGGGGCAAACACTTTTTTCACACCAAAACTGCATGATGTGTTTACTTGTGTTATCGTTGACTAATATTTAAATTGGTTTGATGATCTGAAACATAAAACTGAGACAAACATGCAAAACGATAATAAACCAGTAAGGGGGCAAACACTTTTTCACACCAAACTGGATATACATCAGACAGGATGAGAGTCGCCTTCAGAAACACAGCATTTAGTTCTCTTTTTATTCCTGAACAGTCGAGCTGGAATAATGCAGACTGGAGCCATCAGCAACACTGACCTGCTTTAATTCGGCAGAAACGTCCACAGATTGACCATCAGCATCACGCTCAAATCAACACCGCACAGAACAGAAGACAAATCTCTGATTATTCTGTCAAAACACTCTGATTACAATCACGCTTCAGTTTTGCGAGATCCATTTTACCTTGATTTCTTGGAGCTGCCGTTTGAAAACTGGATAAGTTCTGTGTTGTGCTTTTGAACAGAACATCTCATAGCTTCAGAAAGCGGATTGTAGATTGGTTTAAATGTTTTGGAAATGAGCATGTTACCTAATTTAAAATTAAATACAGTAAAAAGTGAGAAATAATTATAATTTAAAAGAGATACGGTTTTCTATATCACGTGATCTTTCAGAAATCACTCTAATATTATGATTTGATTAGTAAGAAACATTTCTGATTATTAGCAATATTAAAACTGCTGCTTAATTCAATTATTTTTTATGTTTTTAATGGTACTGTATACACACTTTATTAGGTACACCTTACTAGTACCAGGTTGAACCCCTTTTGCCTTCAGAACTGCCTTAATCCTTCGTGGCAAAGATTCAACAAGGTACTGGAAATATTCCTCAGAGATTATGGTCCATGGTCAGGTCCTGTCTTCCATGTGCTTATGTTTTCGTCATGTGACCTTCCCCATGTGCGCCTTTGTTCTGTTTCCCACCATTTCCTAATGTTCATTTGTTCCACCTGTGTCTCACCCCTGTGTATCATCAGTGTCATCATCTCCATCTGTGTCCGGTACTGAATTGTCTACGCTGATGTCTGTCTTCAACCCATGCCGTCCCTGAGTCTCCTGTATTGCCAATGTCCTTCAAGTGAGTGCTTGTAAATAAATCTACGTGTTTTGACAACACCTGCAATCCCTTTGCCTTCCTGAGTGAACCCAGGCATGACATCCATATTGACAGTTGCTGCAGATTTGTCAGCTGAACATCTATGATGTGAATCTCCCGTTCCAGCACATCCCAAAGGTGCTCTATTGGATTGAGTCTGGAGACTGTGGAGGCCATTTGAGTACTGTGAACTCATTGTCAAGTTCAAGAAACCAGTCTGAGATGATTCTTGCTTTATGACATGGAGCGTTATCCTGCTGGAAGTAGCCATCAGAAGATGGAGACACTGTGGTCATAAAGGGATGGACATGGTCAGCAACAATACTCAGGTAGGCTGTGGTGTTGACACGATGCTCAATTGGTACTAATGGGTACTAATGGGCCCAAAGATATACAATGCAATATTTCTCCTTACGCATCTGTACACAGCACCTTATAACCTGTATATTTATAACAAATCTGTACATACATTTCAACATCCAGAGGACTGACTGTATCTCTGTTTAATGTCTATCGTCTTCTTTTTTTTATATTTATTCTGTGTTGTCACTTTATGTACACTGGAAGCTTCTGTAGCCAAAGCAAATTCCTTGTGTGTGTGAAGCACACTTGGCAATTAAACTGATTCTGTTTCTGATTCTGAAAGTGTGTCAAGAAAAAATCCCCCACACCATTACACCACCACCACCAGCCTGAACCGTTGATACAAGGTTGAATGGATCCATGTTTTCATGTTCTTGATGCCAAACTCTGACCCGACCATCCAAATGTGGCAGCAGAAACTAAGACTCATCAGACCAGGCAACGTTTCTCCAATCTTCTATTGTGCAATTCTGGTAAGCCTGTGTTAATTGTACAAATCATACTTTAGCTAAAAAAAAGGGCTGTCAAAATTAGCGCGTTAACGCACGCCGATTAACTTGAAATATTTAAACCGTTAAAAAAATTAACGCATTTAACGCAGTGGCAGTTTTTTTTTATTTCCTGTTGTGGCCGACTTGTGTTCAGGGCCGGCGCGTCCACAGAGGCGACCTAGGCGGCCGACAAGGGCAACAGAATAGTGAGCAAACCCCCCGGTCCTCACTTTAATCCGCGACACCTACCCCCCTCCCTCCGGTCCTCACGTTCATCCGTGAACCGATCACTTTCTTTTTCACTTTCGGGTTGAGGGCGGCGTGATCACCGTTCGCCTAGAGCACCAGTTCAGCTTGCTCCGGCCCTGCGTGTGTTTAATGAGCAAAGGAATATGGATAAAGGATAATATGGATCCATGTAAATGTACTCAGTGAAAGTGCCAGATGATGTCGCAAGCTGTCAAAGACAGCCCATTCCTCTCTAAGTTGATTCCAAGCACCCTCAAATGTTTCATTAAGTTTGACGTGTTTCCCCCTACACGCAACTTTTGTAAAGCGTCTGCTTCACGTTGCTGTATCAGAATCCTTGCTTGAGAAATACAGCCATACTTTAAGAACCGGTGCGTGGTGATGATCTGAAGGGAGTGCGCTGTACTGCGCGCACTCTCTCTCTGTCTGTCTGTGTGTGTGTGTGTGTGTGTGTGTGCGTGTGTGTTGTCACCCGATAATGTCAACAGACTGGACTGGCTAAACTTTATGGAGGACTAAGCAAAATTGTTTCTACTTTATAATTAATGTTCTCAACTCGCAAAACAACTTTACAATGAATACAATTGTTTATATTCAATACTTTATTATTTATTTTTTATTTTTTTCCAATTTCCATATTTGCAATGCCTGTATTTTGGATTTTTTTGTAGTTCACTTAGAATCCAACATGGAAATATTTTTTGTTTGTTATTGGCATTGATTGTTTTAAAATTCAAATGGCACTTACATGCCTGTGTTTTTATCTCTGTAATAAATACGGGTTTTCGTGATTAATCATGATTAATCACACTCAAAAGTGTGATTAATTAGTAAAATTTTTTAATCAATTGACAGCCCTACTAAAAAAAACATCCCGTGTTTGTCAGAAAGTGCAGTTTTGTTCATGTAAACAAACGCCTTGCTTTAATTCTGATGTCTGAACATCATTGAAGACTGGAGGCCTGTATGATCTTGACAGAAAATCAACTCAATCTAAGCGTGGAGCAGAAAACATCCTCACTAATATGACCGTACTATAATAACGACACTGAATCAACCTTTAGAGAAGTGTGTGAGCGTTTGTGTTTACGTCTGAGGCTGTTTCTTCTGCTGGTTGATAATACGCCAAACAGCTGTACTAGAGGTCTGTTCTGTGTCACAGAGTCTACAGAAAACACAGACGGACACACTGAACAATCTGACCCTCGTAACACACTGCAGACCAAACGCTCCTCTGACTTTATTATTCACATAACTAGCAAACATTACTGCACTTTCTCCATACACTGATGATGAAGTAGCAGTTAAAGTCTCTGGAAATTACAATAATCTCTCCAGGTCCGAGTGTGGACAGCCCTGGTGTAGGGCGTCACGGTGGCGCAGTTTGTAGCTTGATCGCCTCACAGCAAGAAGGTCGCTGGTTTGAGCCCCAACTGAGTCAGTCGGCGTCAGATTCAATTCAATTCAATGCATCTTTATACAGGAATGCATCTTTATATTACCAGATTGTGTCAAAGCAGCTGCACATAGAAGTTCAAGTAAATTTAACTGTGTCAGTCCAGATTTCAGCACAATCGCCTCACAGCAAGAAGGTCGCTGGTTCGAGCCCCGACTGGGTCAGTTGGCATTTCTGTGTAGAGTTTGCATGTTCTCCCCATGTTCGCGGTCGCCCCCTATAGAATTACCACAATTAAAATTCAAGTACTTTACTATGGTGTGAATAGAAATCATTCATTCATTCATTTTCTTTTCAGCTTAGTCCCTTTATTAATCTGGGGTCGCCACAGCGGAATGAACCGCCAACTTATCCAGCATTTGTTTTACGCAGCGGATACCCTTCCGGCTGTCCCAACAGTATGACCCAACAGTAGTTTTTCTGCAGCTATAGGGTATATTATACTACAACACACCACAGTTTACTATATACTCCAGTATTTATTAACAGTTTACTATAGTTAATGCTACAAGTGTGTTGTAAATACTATAATATGGAATACTGCATTATAATACACATTACTACACTTTTTACTACTTAATTCAAACGTTTGTTCCTTCGTTTGTTTGTTTGTTTGTTTGTTTGTTTGGGTTTTTTTTTTTTGGGGGGGGGGGTAACTTAATTATTTTATGTTCAATCCACTTAAATTTGGATTTAGGCAGCATGGTGGCACAGTGGGCAGCACGATTATCTCACAACAAAAAGGTCGCTGGTTCGAGCCCCAGCGGGGTCAGTTGGCATTTCTGTATGGAGTTTGCATGTTCTCCTCGTGTTGGTGTGGGTTTCCTCCGGGTGCTCCGGTTCCCCCACAAACACATGCGCTATAGGTGAACTGAATAAACTAAATTGGCCGTAGTGTATGAGTGTGAATTAGTGTGTATGGGTGTTTTCCACAGCTGGGTTGCAGCTGAAAGGGCTTCCTCTGTGTAAAACACATGCTGGAGTAGTTGGCAGTTCATTCCACTGTGCCGACCCCTGATAAATAAAGGGACTAAGTCGAAGAAAAATCAATGAACGGTAATTCTATAGTTGTTATGGTAACACATAAACAAATGACCCAACACTGTAGTTTTTCTAGAGCTATAGGGTATATTATACTACAATACACCACAGTTTACTATATACTCCAGTATTTATTACCGGTTTACTATAGTTAACGCTACAAGTGTGTTGTAAATACTATAATATGGTAGACTACATTATAATACACCTTACTACACTATTTTCAGGGTGTTTAAACTACTCATTTAAAATCACTAAAAATGACACAATTCTTACTAAGAATTGCAGCAGAATTACAGAGACAGGACAAAAAACAGATCATAAATATATTTTAAAATAGAAGTAAGTGGTAAAAGCAAATATACAAATGGACAAGTGTATGTACAGGCATTTTACTATATACAACGTTATATGTGCAGCTGTTATGTGCAAATTGGCATGTAAAGTGTGCTCGTCACAGTCCTGAATGAGGCCGATAAGGGTGGTGTCATCTGCAAACTTAAGGAGCTTGACAGAGGAGGTCCTCTGTGTGGAGTTAGTATGTTCTCCCCATGTTCGCTAGGTTTCCTCTGGGTGCTCCAGTTTCCCCCACAGTCCAAAGTGTGTGCTATAGGTGAATTGGATGAAGTAAATTGGCCTTAGTGTATGTGTATGTGCAAGAGTGTGTGGGTGTTTCCTGGTGTTGGGTTGCAGCTGGAAGGCCATCCACTGCGTTAAACAGATGCTGGATAAGTTGTTGGTTCATTCCGCTGTGGCGACCCCTGATTAATAAAGGAACTAAACCTAAAAGAAAATGAACAAATGAATGACCCAGCATTCATTACAGAGTACTTCACTACACTTTAAACAGTATAGTATGCATACTATAAATCACTAGTAGTTTATGGCATCCACGACTAATGTAGGGAATAGTGATTGAGGGAATAGGACGGTGATTTCAGACACAGCCACAGTGTTTTTCTTTAATCCACTACACATGCACTGGGGTCAGTGTATAAGCTAATCGCAAATAACATTTCATATCACAGCATCTCGACTGTATGTACTGGAGTTATTTTCTGTGTTTCTGGTCTAACCTCTGCTGACTCGTCGGAAATGATTGTTCCATATGCACATGGAGATTCAGTCACCTTTTGCTCTGCTTCATCTCTTCATCTCCGATAGACGTTCGCAAGCTCAGACCTTGATTTTTTTATATAGAAGGAAACCCAATGGCGTGACTGGAAGCCTGAATATTCACTAAATTGCAGTCATTTCCAGGCTGAGTGTGTTCATTACTGCAGGTGGGCAGGTAATGCGGCTGATGCTGAAAATGGGGATCGTTTATATGATGTATAACTGTTAGATCCTGAAATAAAGCTGACAGGATTATGAATCGTGTGCGATGCAGAAACGTTAAGAAAATTAGATGCCGGTGTGGAACGATCACTTCAGCTAAATGAGACTTTATGCATGTGTAAGTGGGGACGTATGAAAAATTTACTTTTTTTTTCAAGATGAAATGCTGTAATCAGGTCCATTTTGAATTTACTGACCCAGAAAAAGGACAAGCCTGGAACTTTTGGTTCCTGTATAGAAATCTATACACTGTATAGAAATCTATAGATTAAAAGACACATCTCTTTGCATTAGTATACATGTAAAACACAAATGCTGTTGGAATCCAAATCCTCTAAAGGATTGTTAGTCTGCATTATTTAGAGCAACCGGAGCTGGGAAGATTATTATAATTAAATATTTAAGCAACCGGAGCCGGGAAGTTTATTATAATTATAATTATAAATGTAAAATATTATTATAATTTGAACGGCGTCTGCATTTATGTTAGTCTGGTTTTTTTATTATTCCCGAGGTTTCCATAATCCTGGACCAGGCCGTATCCAACCGAGCAGCTGCTGTGGTGGTCATGGAGGAGTGGAGAGCATGAGACCGATCCCTGTAAGACCTCAGTGACAGTCGAGTCCTCGCATTCTTCCTGAAGGGCCAGCCTGTTCACCAGCCGGTGACCCCACCTATGGCTTCTCCACGAATTTAATTTCTTAAAGAGCCCCTATTATGGGTTTGTGAAAATGAGCCTGCATGCAGTGTGTAAGTGAAGTGAAATGTCCAGCTGAGGCTTAAATCTGAAAGTGCACAGTGTTTAAAACTATTGATTCATCTATAAAAGGGTCGACTCATAGTTCCTCAAACGAATTGTTGTTATAACGAGTCTTTAGCCGTTTCGGCATGATGTGAATATGAAACTTAAGCCCCACCTATTTGTGCGCGCGCAAACCCTGGAAGATTTGAAACCCCTGGCCCTGCCAACAAACACATCAGCGGGCAAAAGAACCAGTGTTGCCAGATTGGGCGGTTTTGAATTAGATCGAGCAGGTAAAATCCTTTTGGTTTTGGGCTGGAGTCAGTCAGCTACATCTGGCAACACTGAAAAAAACGCTGTAGCAGACATGTTGAATCATCTTGCGAAGACGCTGTGCTCAGCTGAATGTTGTTGGAAGTGTGCAGATGAACCAGAGATGAGACTGTGAAGAGTCAGTGGTTGAGGTTTATTTCTGCAGAAATGCCTCAGCATTATAGCCCAGCCGTGTGCTGTGTTTCCTCTGAGGTGCTTCTGAAATCTACACGCTTACAACGGAGGATTCGTCGACCGTTTGTTAAAGGAAGGATCAGAATAGACTATTGATGTATGCAGGGGCGGACTGGCCATAGGGAGCACCGGGACATTTCCCGGTGGCCTGACGGTCGATCTGGCCTGCCACCGTGAATCTGGCCTGCACCCTCTATCCAACCCCTCCTTCTTCCTTCTTTTCTTCCATGTGAGTAAGTGTGATTTCTCTAGCTTGTAAATGATGTATTTAATTGTGTTTTGTAACTTGTAACCGCTTGTAGTGTATCTGGTTAACTTGTATTCTCATATCGCGTCTAAAAGCATGTTGTAAACGTGACGCGTGCAGCTTTTTTACGGATCAAAATGCGTTTATGAGCTTGTGTTCCTCAGTTTATCGTTGCTATGGCTACATCAGCTCTCCTACACACGTGCGGCGGTCCTATTTCATAATGGTTCAGCTTTTGCCGCTGTGTGCATTAATACTGCATGAGTGTCGCTGTTTTTACTTATGGTTAAGAATAGAGTAATATGCTGGGAGACCGGGGAGTTGGTTTCAGGGGTGAGGTGTCTGAAATACGGGCGACTCCCGGGAAAAACAAGTGTTGGCAGATATGCTCACGCACACACTACGACTACTTCAATATTGGTAAGCCGTGGTGGGCATTCTCTCGCGCTGAATGATGTCGACCAATCGCAACAGACTGGGTCATCGGTCCAATCAGCGCAGTTTAGCATCATGCTAAGGAGGGGTTTGGGAACAAATGAATCACTGAACGATTCATATAGGAGTCGCTGGGATAATGAGGTAAAAATAAATGCATATTATAAGACAATGAAAGTGTTTTTTGACCTTGCATGCATATTAGCCTGCTGTTGGAGACCCCCAAAACCAAAATATGACCCTTTTTAATGTATAACAGGGGCTCTTTAAAACAGAAGTACTAAGCTAAACATATTTTTCCATCTGTAAAACTGCATTATTCCTCAACATGCACATATTTTCTGCTCACATTTCCAACACTCTGTCCATCACTCCCTGAGACGGACACATCTTCGACCGAGTCGGCCAGAATAACTCCAATATGGGCCAGAATTTATGCTGACAGTCAAAACGTCTGGCTATTGTGAAAGCAGCCGAAGCGAAAAGAGAGGAAGTACAGCGATGACTTGTGTATATATGACGAGTCAAACATCCTTCTCTTTATTATTACAGAACTCGCCTCCACGCTGGAGCAATAACTGTTTATATCGACACATTTCCTATAAGGAACGAAGCCAAACATTTCCACACGTGCTTCTGGATCTGAGTACATCGGCTCGGTAGGCAAAGACAATAACCCTGGGTAAATATTGGTCAGGTTTATAACAGAGACACGAGATTAGCGGTTAATAGTTATTATGGACTGAGAGGAAATACGCCATAAACAGTTTATGACCCAAGGCAGGATGAAGAAACACAGATGATTCCTCCGACACAGACTTGCTCTGATATTACAATATGCTTTATTTAGTAATGCTTACTCATTATTTACAGGTAGTTTTTGGTTTTCAGTGATATGTACACTAATATTACATTCATATTTACAATATACACATATATAAACAGTATATTTAAAGTGACATGTACATTTTGTGCCCCTAGAGGAGCCAAATGGAATTGCAAAAATATGAAGGACTATTCATTCATTTTCTTTTCGGTTTAGTCTCTTTATTAATTTGGGGTCGCCACCGCAGAATGAACCGCCAACTTATCCAGCATGTGTTTTACGCAGTGGATGCCCTTCCAGCTGCAACCCATCTCTGGGAATGAAGGATTATTCATTAATTCATTTTTCTTTAGCTTAATCCCTTTATTCATCAGGTGTCACCACAGCGGAATGAACCGCCAACTTATCCAGCATATGTTTTACGCAGTGGATAGCCTTCCACTTTCACATTCACACACATACACTATGGCCAATTTAATATATTCAATTCACCTATATGTGTTTGGACTGTGGGGGAAACCGGAGCACCTGGAGGAAACCCACACCAACACGTGGAGAACATGCAAACTCTACACTGAAATGCCAACTGACCCAGCCGGGACTCGAACCAGCAACCTTCTTGCTGTGAGGCGACAGTGCTAACCAGTGCGCCACCATGCTGCCATTAAGGATTATATTTCGCCATAAAAATTTAATAATAAAAAGATCGTTCTCAGCTTTTTATCTCACAGTTTAACTGTATTTCTAAACTATAAACTAAAAAAATAAAAGAAATTGAAGATATCCACTCACAATTCTGGACATTCTCAAGTGTTTCAGTTTTGAGGGAAAAGTTAACTATTTTGAGAAATAGTTCAAAATCTTTATTTATTTAAACTTTATTTATTTAAAACTTATTGTTGTTGTTTTTTTCTACATTTAATTATGATCAAAATAATTTTGAAAAAAAGGAGAAGGTTAATAATTCTCAAAAGTTTATAAAAGCCGCTGTAAAGCAAAAAGTGAGAATTCTAATGAGTATTTGACTAATAATTGCACATAATTATATTTAGAATAATTAGTTTATAATTTATTATATTGAAGAAAATAAAAATGCTCCTTTTTAATTTTTATAATTTTTTATCACTTGCAAAAGTCAAAATTGGATGATATAAAAATGCAACTACAAGTTCTGTAATTTTTCAACATCAGTCTTTGATTATAACTTCAATTCTAAAAATAATAATAATAATAACAATAATAATGATTGTGAGGGGGAAAAGTTTTATTGAGATAAAAAAAAATAAGAAGAAATTTGTTAAAATGTGCAGTTCTGAGCAAAAATTGTCCGACTAAAACTCACAAGTATGAAAAAAACTATTCCATCATATGTTCTACGCAGCAGATGTCCTTTCAGCTGCAACCCATCTCTGGGAAACATCCATACACACTCATTCACACACACACACACTACGGACAATTTAGCTTACCCAATTCACCTATATCACATGTGTTGTGGTGGAAACCGGAACACCTGGAGGAAACCCACGCAAACATGGGGAGCAATTGCATGTTTATAATTTATAATAATGAGTAAAAAATAAAATATTAACTCTGTGCTGTGAGGGGAACAAAAATCACAGTTACTCTACCTTTTACTTTTTAACCCCTTCCGACCTGTGTCTATTACAATGAACATCACATGTCAGTCCGTGTTTTTTGTTGTTCATGAGCATTTCATCAAAGCCTGCAGTCCATGAGAGTGGACGATTGTCATCCAATCAAATGGCGGTAAACCTCGGCATATTGTAATTTGAAAAAATCCATCCATATATATACTTAAAATGTTTTGAATTTTTATAAATTATAATTTGGTCATTTATTAGCGCCTCAAGAACTGTGGAAACATACTTTTTCACAAATTTGGAGCATAATTCGGGTCTGAAGGGGTTAATTCCCCATTAAAAGCAAGCAATCATGCAAGCTCAAATATAAAAGTGTATTAATTTTTATAAATTATAGTTTGGTCTCATTTATTGGTGCCTCAAGAACTGTGGAAACATACTTTTTACAAATTTGGAGCATAATTTGGGCCTGAAGTGGTTAATTCCACAGTAAAAGCAAGCAATCATGCAAGCTCAAATATAAAAGTGTATTAACATCCAAATAAACTCTGCGCAGTCATGATAAACAGTCATGATTAACAGCACAGACCTCATGTTCTTCTTCATATTTTTCACCATGACTCTGTCGTTTCGCCACTTCCTGAGCACAGCAAATGAAGAAGTTCCTCTGAAGCACCTTGGTTCAAACACGTACACAAAAACCATCAGAAAAACCACACCAGCAGTTTCCCAGACGAGCGAAAAATCAAGTTTCTGCTGACCTGCTTTATACCACACATCAATATCCTCGTCTGCTTACTGTGTTTACACTCAAAGGTTATCAGTGACGACAGATATATAACTATACAATACAGTTGAAGTCAGAATTATTATTCCTCCTGAATTATCAACAAACCCCCCCCCCCCCCCAATTTCTACACATAATACTTTTAATAACTCATTTTTAATAACTGATTTATTTTATCTTTGCCATGATGACAGTACATAACATTAGACTAGATATTTTTAAGATACTAGTATTCAGCTTAAAGTGATGACTAAAGGCTTAAATTAGGCAAGTTATGGTAATTAGGCAAGTCGTTGTATGTTGATGGATTGTTCTGTAGACAATCAAAAAAATAAATATTGCTTAAGGTGGCTAATAATACTGACCTTAAAATGGGTTTAAAATATGAAAAACTAATTTTATTGCAGCCGAAATAAAACAAATAAGACTTTCTCCAGAAGAAAAAATATTATAGCAAATACTGTGAAAAATTCCTTAATCTGCTACATAGCATTTGGGAAATATTTGAGAAAAAGAAAAGAGAAAAATCACTGGATGGTAAATTATTTTGATTTCAGCTGTAATAAACTATACACTAACTACTATACACTGTAAAAGGTGAAGTATTTGGTCCTTTTACAGTATTTATCCTGTGTTTTCATTCGCTACCAATACACACTACCATTCAAAAGTATGGGATCTGTAAGATCTTTCAATGTTGTATATGCACACAGGCTTTTCATTTCAGTCGGCCGGTTAATTAGCTTCCGGTTATTTGTCATCCCATACAAAATCGCCGCATTTCAGATCTGATTTCTTTACAAGCCAGCGATCTTCACTGCCTGACTGAGATACGTTATAAAGTTGGTATCAGACCAAACAAGAAGCACTGCATTACATTATATTTTCCCACGCCCTGTCTTTAAAATATGGAAATTAATTTTACTCCAGTACTTTCAATGGAATTTCTGTGCTAACCTGCGGCTAATGACAGCGTGTGCGTTCAACTGAAGTTTATTTATAAACTAATTTCGAGCTTATGATTGCTCACAGTTGGTCCCGCATCAGCTCATGGTTGATTCACCAATCAGATGATTCCTAACTCACTATAAATAATGAGAGTGTTCTTATCTCTGTATCTTCCTCTTGAAGAACCTTTAAAAGTCCCTTTAAGCTGTATAGAAGTGTCTTAAAAAAATATCCAGTAAAATATTATGTTCTATCATCATGGCAAAGATAAAATAAATAAGTGATTAGAGATGAGTTACTATTGTGTTTAGAAATGTGTTGAAAAAAATCTTCTCTCCGTTAAAGAGAAATTGGGGGAAGAAAATAAACAGGGGGGCTAATAATTCTTACTTCAACCGTACATATAAATATATTACTATAAAAGTATACAATATATGTGTGCGCACTGTATTTATTTATTTTGTATATATAAATACACACATGCATGCATATATTTGAGAAAATATCAATTTATATTTAGATATATTTACACATTATTCGCCCTCCAGTAAATATTTTTTTCTTTTTCAAATATTTCCCAAATGATGCAAGAAATTTTACACAGTATTTCCTATAATATTTTTTCTTTTAGAGAAAGTCTTATTTGTTTTAAATAATAAAAGCTAGAATAAAAGCAGTTTTTAATTTTTTAAACCATTTTAATATTATTAGCCTCCTAAGCCAATATTTTTTTTCTGATTGTCTACAGAACAAACCACTGTGATACATTGAGTTGTGTAATTACCATGACCTAATTAAACCTCTGAAAGTCAGACCTTTAAAGGTGCAGTATGTAAGTTTGATACCCAGTGGTTGAACTAGGTATTGCACTCCTGGATCAAAACAAAGGCAAGCGCAGGTTGCCAGATTGAGGACAGGAGCGAGTGATTTAAACCGTGCTCTAAATAAAAGCCCATAGAAGGAATATTCTCCATATTAGAAGGAGTTTTTGTCCTAACCAACACCTCGAAGTGATATATTAGAAACGGCTTCTATTTCTCACAGCTGAACAACAGAACACTGACAATGATCTCCTCAGGTACACCTCATGTGCTTTATTCAGTGCTAAATGTTAACAATGTGAGTTTGAATGCCATTTTAAATGACATTTATTGCCGTATACTAAAAGCAGCAGCAGATAGTTCAGCTCAGATCTGGAAAATATAATAAACCGTTTGAAAATGAACTTCAGACCTTCTGTAAACACATATCAGTGATTCAGCATGTTCATTAAATAATGTTAAAGAGGTTTAAATATATATTAAATAGATTATAAACCTAACCATTTCGTGAGTGAGTGCATATTCTGTGCTTCTGAATGGCTGTATTTACATTTCTGTCGTGTTTCATCTGGTGCAAACAGCCAAATTGCTCATCACTGCGTATCTCGTCATGAAGCGTGTTGTTAGGACACGCGGTTACAATGTAACCTGCTGACCTAATGTTTACACTCGTAATATTTATATCATTTGCTAATTAATAACCTCATCTGGAACTGAATCTGTCTCATTTCAGAGTCTGCTACTGTCCACCGGAGGTCGCATTTCAGTCACAGACGCATGCTTTCAGAGCCTTTCTGAATGAATGAATGAAATTCCTGTTTTTTTTTCCCAGGGTTCTGAAATATAATTGGCTAAACTGGCATTGAGGAGGTTAAAATGACCAAAACAAAGACAGCGTTCCGGCACGGAAAACACATTTTCAGAATATCTGACTTCAGCATTGTTTTTCAGATAAACAAGAATGTTCACTCAGCATGTTTCTGAAATATCTATAAACATATTATGGTGTTTTTATGCTTTAGAAGAGACGAAAACTTACATACAGCACCTTTGAGCTGAATACAAGCATCTTGACAAAGTCAGATGTTTTGTACTGTCATCATGGCAATGACAAAATAAAGCAGTTATGATAAATAATTGATTAAAACTATCATGTTTAGAAATGTGTTGAAAACTTCAAAACCGTAACCGGAAATTGGGGAAAAATATACAGGAGGTCTAATAATTCTGTCTTCAACTGTATATTACATTGTTTCTGCATTCCATGTGGCCTCCGTCATCTCACAAGGAAGTAAAGCAATGTTTATTGAGCCCAAAATAAATCCCGGCCCACACGAGCACACACCGGTCAAAGTGCGTTTGTGACGTCTTGAGGTTTCGGGAGGCTGTTTTTCTCCATGTCTTGCGGCTCCTTCCTGGAGCTCCATAAAATCGGCGGGCACCAACATCGACCCCAAATCCCCCTCATCATCCTGCTGAATGTGCTTCTAACAGCGGCGGAGGTGAAGTAAAAAATAAACGGATCCAAACAAGCATTAAACGTGCTCAAAAGAAGAGTTTTATCCCTCCAGTCCGGGCTCTCTTTGGTTATGAACCCAACCACGTGTGAGACATTATAGGGTCCGAAACAGAGCGCAAAAACCAACAGCGTTCCCAAAGCCAATCCAATCGCCCTCAGTCGTCTCCTCCGTCCAATATTTGGCAACCTCGAAAGAATTCGGATGAAGTTAATATAGCAAAAGCTGCATATCATTAAAGGGACGCAAAAGAGGACAATGAAGAGCTCCAAACGAACAGGTAGAAGGATTTCCAGTTGAGCCTTGGTGAATTCTTCGTAGCAGACGTTTCTGGATGGAGGAATGGTCCCGGATGGGTTGTAATAGGGCATGATGTAGACGATGCTGAGGTGGAGGGTGGAAAACACCCACATGAAGATGCTCGCGAATACTGCATAAATAGGCCTTCTCCGTAGGGAATGCTGGATGGGGAACGCCACTCCGAGATACCGCTCGACGCTCACCGCCGTCAAGAAAAAAGCACTGTTGTAGATGGTCATGTAGAAGATAAAACCAGACAGCGGGCATAAAAAGTAGTGGATATTCCATTGCATGTTGTTGATGACTTCTTGCATCTTGAACGGCAGGAAGATGAGGAAGAGCAGGTCTGAGATTGTGAGATTGAGGAGGAGGATGTCAATGGGAGCCGGTTTTCTCCAGATCTTGCAGATGAGCGTGTAGAAAGCAAAGATGTTGGCTGGGAATCCGGTGATGAAGGTGATGAGGTAGACACTGAGGCACAGGTAATAGTCACAGTCCTGCATGGCTGCTGAGTTCCATACGGTCCAGCGGAGAAACACCTGCAAATTTGAAGCATGGTTAATAATGGTTAGATGTGATTCATTCATTCATTAATTTTCTTTTAGGCTTAGTCCCTTTATTAATCCGGGGTCGCCACAGCGGAATGAACCGCCAACTTATCCGGAATTTGTTTTACACAGCGGATGCCCTTCCAGCCGCAACCCATCTCTGGGAAACATCCATACATTGTCATCAAGTGGCAACCTCCCGCTCTCCCTCGGGAAGACAATACGGAAGTAACTAAAACTTGCAATTCATCGAAAATTCCGCTAGTCCTGGCTGTCCTGGCTCCATAATAGAGCAAATCTCTAATGAGCCCACTGGTGAAATGGCCAACTTTACAGCAGAAAAAAAGGGGTTTACAGCCTGGTACAAAGAACGATTTTGGTTCATATAGCTTATATTACCCTTCATGACAACTGTGAGGGGGGTGAATTTTTTTATAACTCATCCGTTTCCTTTATATTAAGCTAAATTAAGTTTGCATAATTAAGGGCGTGGCCACTTGAGTGACAGCTAGTCCCGCTGGTCGCCGTCACGTCACCTCAGCTGATTCCGCCTGATTCATTGTATTTTTGTGTTGTTTTATGTGGCTTTACACAGTCAGTTGCCTTTTGGAATAATTTCCTGCAATTATCAGATAATATGGCATGCTGTGTGGACTTAATTGTGCTCACAAACCATTCACGTGGCCTCCGTTTCCCAGGTGAGTGAAATTATATACTTATACCATCTCTATAAATGTATTTGCTTTATTTAGGATAATTTATGATTTATAATGTTCTTCGGAGCTGTAGTGCACTCCAGAATCTGACAGATTGATCAGCTGTAGTCTATAAAACAGTCATCTGAAGCGTTGTCATACAGTGTTCTGCCTGGATTTCCTAAATAGCCCTGCATTTACTAACACAGACTATATCTGAAGTGTTTGGATGTAATTCGCACTTTCTTCCTGTTGAAAAACGTCTTAAGAACGATGTTAAGTGGCTTGATGTATTACAACAGTGTTTTCAACAGACTAAACACTTTATTGATATAGTGTACAACCAAGCACGTGTGGTCAGAACACAAACGAGTCGCAGGTAATGAAATATTATGTGTTTCTCCCATAAGAAAGCCCTTAGCTAAATGCCAGCATGCGTCCTGTAGCTCCGCCCACGCTCCGCCTCTTTGCCCTTGTTTGGTATGCCTCGGTTGGTGCGATGACGCGCGAACAAAATGGCGACGGTTGGCCACGCCTACTAGTAGCTTCTTTTGGGTTCATCAGAAACCTATGGGTGACGTCACGGATACTACGTCCAACCAACTGACCCAGCCGAGGCTCGAACCAGTGACCTTCTTGCTGTAAGGCGATCGTGCTACCCACTACGCCACCGTGGCGCCATGTAAATAATTATTAGTTATTATTACTGCTTTGAGTTTCAGGGTGCTTTCACACTTGGTCCGAATGCCCGGTCCGAACCCAAGTTCGATTGTCCCCCCTTGGCTGGTTTGTGTTCACACTGTCTTTTTTCCTTCTGAACCCTGGTACTTTGCGTCATCAAGCTGCTGTTTTGTGTACAGCTGTTGCTAGCTGACGGTCACTAAAGCTAAGCACCAAAATAGAGACGTACGCACATCCCATTGTTACTGCTTTCATTGAATCTTTTGGTTTTGGTACCAAAACCAAAATACAGAGAGCGACCCGCGTCTATCTGCTGCAAAAAATATGAATAACGTTCAGAACATCACATGATGTCTGCAGAAGTCATTTTTGAAGGAGACAAGCAGACATTATCACTGTCTGTACTGGGTCAGTGCCGCTTGTCGTCAAGGTAGGTGACATACACAGACAGACACACACATGAATGAACGTTATTAAAACTAAAGTTCGTTGTACAGTTGGCTTTAGGTATTTGGAAATACTAAACGCTAAAAAAAATAGTTCACGCTAGCTAAGCGTACCATACTCTGACGTCCAGGGGCACCGCTAAGGGGGGAAAGTTAGGATGATTCTAAGGGCCCATGCACTCTAGGAGTGCAGAGATTCATTCATTCATTTTCTTTTCGGCTTAGTCCCTTTATTAATCCGGGGTCGCCACAGCGGAATGAACCGCCAACTTATCCGGCATTTGTTTTACGCAGCGGATGCCCTTCCAGCCACAACCCATCTCTGGGAAACACATCCATACATTCTCATTCGCACACATACACTATGGACAATTTAGCTTACCCAATTCACCTGTACCGCATGTCTTTGGACTGTGGGGGAAACCAGAGCACCCGGAGGAAACCCACGCAACCACGGGGAGAGCATGCAAACTCCACACAGAAATGCCAACTGGCCCAACCGGGACCTGGCCCAACCGGGGATCGAACCAGCGACCTTCTTGCTGTGAAGCGAACGTGCTACTCACGCGCCACCGTGGCGCCCCTGGAGTGCAGAGATCTGCTTTATAATTAATAACAGTACTATAATGTAATATAAATTATAAATGTATCTTTAAATTACAAGTAAAACAACTTATTAGAAATTAAAAATAAAAATACGGCTTATATCTGCCTCTCGTGTCTGTCACTGTCAAATTGCTACTCTTTCATTGTATGGTTCAGTCCGTCAGTAGCGGGAAAAGAGTTGATGCTTTGAGTGCGATCGTCAGGTAAACTGTCACAGCAGCGATGTCCTCGAGGTTAACATCAGCTGCGTCCCAAATCACATACTTATGCACTATTCTACACCATTCTGTAGTATAAATAGTGTAGGTAGTGCGTTCACACTGAAAACTCTAACAATAATAAGTGCACTTTAATTACCTGGATGATGCACTCAGCATCATTTATGGGTCTCGGCTTATTTATGGGTCTCATTGCAATATATTTTGTGTCTTATTGATTTTTGTCACTGTTCCAGTGTATTGCACACTGTATGAGACACTATTGCAGTACAATTATTTAAATAGTGACACATTGGTGTTTTGTGTGTTTAGAAATGTCAAATTTTCAGTGAATATTTGATTACTGTTCCTTTTTTTGTACTGCATTTACATTTGAACAATAAATCATCTGCTAGCTACAGTCATGGCCGTTCTCTTACATATTACTGATATGTAGTGGACAAATTCAATAATAAAATCAATAATAAAATGCATAGGTCAGTATAACTACATTGCAGATAAAGAGTTTGGATAGCTAGCTTGGTTGTAGAGTGCCCATCCTTATATTTTTTCATGGGGCCCAAAATTGCTAGCGGTGCCCCTGCTGAGGTCAAACGAACCGGGGTACGGACCAAAAGTGCTAGTGTGAAGGCACCCTAAGAAAAGTGCATCATAAATAAAATGTATTATTATTGTTATTATTACAAACATATTCATTTCCTTTGGGTTAGTCCCTTCCGTATCAGGGGTCGCCACAGCGGAATGAACCACCAACTATTCCGGCGTATGCTTCTGTACGCAGTGGATACTCTTCCAGCCGTAACCCAGTACTGGAAAATTACATACATATAAATATACAAATATTGCCCCTTAATAGAAGAGTTAAATTCCATCTATGCATTGAACATACCAGGCATCGATCAAACAGAGCTCAATGCGATGCTTTCAAAACTGTACAAAAATCAAGAGATGAATATAAAACCATTGCATATGATGACCAGGCCCAAACAGAGTCTGCACACGAGCCGAAAGATCAACACAAAGATCCTCTTAGTGTAAATATTTAGGTGGATATGATGATTTAAAAGCGTAGTACTCTACCCTCCGTTCAACATTAGCTTTAAATTACACACAATTCCTAAAGATCTTCCACCAAAGCAAGCATAAAAAGGCTCAGTGATGCCAAAATTAGTAGTTATTACTGGAATACGGCTATACAAACATTCACTTCTTCAAAAAACAATAGGAAAAACCGAGTTACGCAACCAACAAAAAGTGAAAATCACGCAATAAGGGAACTCTTCATAACTCTACACTGTAAAAATGATGACAAATAAGTCAACACAACAAAGTTAATCAGGTTTCAACCCATTTTTTAAGCTATACAGAGTTATTAACGTAATATTTTTAGTCAGTTTGATTGATATAAGTTGAGATGATTGGAAAAGTTTATTCTATTCAACTAAAAAAACTGATGGCAGCACAATTTAACAGTGTAGTATGCTTAAAACAATGAAAAAACACGAACTCACCAACAGACCTCTTAGCTTTGCTCCAGTATTGACTCTCTCTGGCTCTTTTTCAGTACAGACTACAGGGGTCTATCTGCTGACAACTTCCGCACCAACTGTTTGCTTTCCATTTTCAATATTGCCCGCTGATAACAAGGGAAAATTAATAAATGAGGACTGGATCCAGCCCGGCGTGCATATTGTCTCTCTCTCTCTGGAGCTCAATGTGTACATGTGAGCAAGTCTGTGCGGTGTTATCAGGATTTATACTCCTTCAGGGTGTGTGGGAGATGTGTTTAAAGATGATGGGTGTGCGCTTGCTTGCATATGTGAGTCGCTGGGAGGGTAATGAATCAGTTTGGCCTCCCTTTTGCTTTAAAACATCTGAGTTTATAAACGCGAACCACGTGTTTACTGTGTATTTGACCCTAAACTGAATGTGTTTTTTTAAATATGTCTACATGTGTTTCGGATTTGAGTATTTCAGCTTGAAATCTTGATTTAGACTTTATTTTTAACATAAATACACAATTGTTAAGCACAGCAAATAATACAATCAATGCAAAACAGTTTGAACTCATACTGTACATGTCCAAAAAGGAATAGTCAGAAGCATATGCTTATTTAATCCTAGTCCTTCTTTACTTCGTTATTAATGATAAATAACAGTCCATATCAATAATAATAACAATTCATATTCAATTCACCTTTATTTGAATAGCGCTTTTACAATATAGATTGTGCCAAAGCAGCTTCACATAGAAGGTTATAGTAAATTGAAAGTGTCAGTCCAGTTATTAGTGTTGGAGTTCAGTTCAGAGTTGTTTAATATTCACTACTTAGAGTTCAAACACTGAAGAGTAATCCATCGGTGCGCAGCTCTAGCTGCAGTCTAGGCGCCGGAGTCTGGAGAACTCAAGGTTCGTCTGTCCTTGGAGGGTCACAGGAATCAGGCTCATGCTTGCGACTACGCCAAGCACCAAGCAGCTGCTCAGGATACAGCCTGGTCCAGGATTATGGAACCTTGGAATCATCTCGTCACGGGTCTCGGATCGCATCCGTGGCGCTGCATAGTCTCTGGGGGCCTCGGTATGAGTATCCCCAGGTGGAAATAGAGAACAAAGAGAATAATTAGCGTAGCTGCTGTTCATAGTGTATATAAAGGAGATGCGTGGAGCACATTCATGCGTTATACCGCTATGTGATGCATTGAGTGTATGCTTTACTAAAAAGATAGGTCTTTAATCTAGTTTTGAACTGCGAGAGTGTGTAATATCATATCAATGAATAATAATCCACAGCCAGATCTTGAATGAAGTTCATTACCGCACACAATTGACGCAATATTCAAATCTTGTAACATATTTGACCTCAATCTGGCAACATGCGTTAAAACTCAGGTGCGCTGTTGATTACTGCGCAGGAGGTAGATGCGGGACTTGAACGGTGGCAGTAGCAACAAGCAGCTGCGTCAGTAGTAGTACACATGATGGAAGGAAAAGAGTCAGGTTGTGCTTCGACAAAGAAAAAAATATATATCTAAATTTAACAGCAGCTGGACGGAAGAATTTTGTCTAGAAGCCACATTGATGACGCCCACGCTTTCTGCAAGGTGTGTCGTATTGATTTTAATCTCGGACACAGTGGGAAAAACGACATCACTCATCATGTGAAATCACAACGACACTAAAATTGTAAATTATGTTAAAATTAATAATAATGTCCAATTCCTTAGAGAGTTTATTGTTATCGTTTCGCTTTACAAGACATCATTGTGTCACCAGGAGCCATGGATATTGCTTTGGGCTCATTTGAATGTTTATTTTGTTATTTGTATCCCCCCCCCCCCCCCCCCCCCCCCCCACTATTATTTTTCTATAATATATTATTTGTATTGAGATATATAGTTATTGCTATTTGATACAGCATTTGATTTGTATATTTGTGATATTATATTATATACATGACGTTTCATATGTTAAACACTGCCATACGTGAATGCGTAAATGTATGCGTAAACAACAGGGGAAAAAAAAGAGTAGAAAGAAGGAAGGGGCTTGATGGTAGACAGTCTTTTGACCGTTCTTCGAAATTATACTGAAGCTTGGAAAGGTGTAAATAGTTCTTCCATTTGTTTCTTGATTTTTGTTGTATCCTGACAAACGAAAAGTAAACTGTTGCATTGCAAGTTTTTTGGTTTTACGCGTCAAATCCTTTGTGCAGAGTCCCTATGGAAATGGTGGGGACTGGGTGGAATAGATCGCCATTACACACGTAATTTCAAAACCAAATGTTGGCAGGTATGACTATGACGTCTATCGGATGTTGGATTTTGGTGGGCATAACTGATGAATAAATGTCAGTATTTGACGTTAATAGGATGTTGGTTTAAGATGTTGGCCCGACGGGTCACTTTCTAACACAACCTTAAATCAACCTTTCAAGAGTTCGCACTTAGATACTGTTTGACAACCGTTAGCAGGTTTGGCATGCTGTCCCGGGAGAGAACCCTGAGCTCGGAGATAGTTGAGCCCAGGGCTCCCGCCTGGTAGAATGAGCATGTAACGGGGAGAACGAGATCAGGTAGTTCTCGAGGGCTCCCCGTGGTAAAGATAGAAGGGTGAGAAGGGGTGGATGGGGGGTTTCTTCGGAAAACAAAGATAAGGGAGTGATGTATGCTGGGATACTTATAGTGGGATTGGTTTAATCTGATTGGCTGGCTAGTGATTGTAAATGGGAGACCAGCTGCGGTCAATCATATCACGTGTTCCTCTCGAAATTAGTTTGTGAAACTTCACAAAGCTGGATTTATACTTTCGCCTGGCGCCGCATCGCGCACCTCGGCTGAGTGCGAGCGCACCTCGCGAAATGGACGAGGCTTTTATACTCGCCGCGTTCGCCGTTGTGATATTCTTTAAAACGACAGGGGGCGGTCCAAAGAAACTAATCGTGAAGTCAGAAAGATAAACAGAAAAGTAGAAAGTTTCAGGAACTACGTCATATCATTAATATTATTGATGTTTATTAAACCGTGTGGACGGAGATATGTTCAGAAACGCTGGGTAAAACGCTAGTGTGGACGCGGATCGTTTTCATGCTAAAGCGCCGTTTTCAAACTAAAACGCACTAGTGTAAATGGGGCCTCAGAGTGGGGCTTGCTCTCATAGGTTAAGGACCTTTAGAAG
>CAIGQQ010031697.1:4380699-4397179 GCA_903798035.1 Danio albolineatus
CACGCACGCACGCACGCACGCACGCACGCACGCACGCACGCACGCACACACACACACACACACACACACACACACACATATATTCTAGATGCTCGCTAGTGAGGAGGGTACTTATTCACTTTAAATAAAGCGATTCTCTTTAATGTTGTCGATACAGACTCATTCATAAATTATTTGCGGTAAAAATGCTGATTACCGATGTATTTTCCATGTGTCTGCTATATTAACGTTAGTGTTAGCTTGTTGCAAAGTGCACTGCAGCTAACGCGTCAAAACCGTTTGCCATGCCATGTTTTATTTGTGACGAGTTGGCATAATGTTAACAACAGAAACGGCCACAAGCATACACTCTAAAAAAAAAAAAAAGGTGCTAAATAGCCCTAAAACTGGTTCTTTGGACATAACCTTAAAAAAAATAGGTGCTATATAGTACTTTTGTCAAATGGTGCTATATAGCACCTATATTTTAAGGTGCTCATAATGTTACTTTACCCTTTCCGCAAAGAAACCGGCATAAGAGTTATGAGAATTAGCTATAAGAACAAGTGCTTACCAATAGTAGTGGTGCTAAATAGCACTTTAACCCCCCAAAGAACCACTGAAAAACCTTTATGGTGCTTTAAAGGTTCTTTACACAGTAAAAGTGCTATATAGCACCCTGACCACCTTAAAGAACCCCTGAAGAACCTTTTTTTTTTAGAGTGTAGTTTGTTGCTGTGCATATGGTAAATGAGCACTGTACTACGTCTGAACACACCCCACTGTATTTCTCTATCAATTTACATTCTGTTCGTACATGACAATTAATTCAAAACAACAACTTTAACCTTTTTTTTTATTCCTTGTTTTTATCATTGTTATTATTTTTATAGTTTTATGTACTTCATGTAAAGCACTTTGATTTACCATTGTGTTTAATCTTGCCTTGCAGTGACTAGATAAAGTGACAGAGAAAAGGAAGTGGACGTAAGATCATTTTTCAGTGCACTTAAACGCCAATAAGTACAAAAAGTTTACATATTAAGGCAATTTGGCTTAAAGAATGGGTGCTTATGAAAACACTAATGTCACAATGTCAATCACAGGCAAAGGAGAAGGAAAATATTGAGGGACAGCAGAGCAGAGCAGGGTCAGTCAGATGTACAGTGTCAGGTAAGGGGGTGAAGGGATAATAACATAACTTGGATGAGCAAATTCTTTAATATTTTTAGGAGTTGTGGCTGTTCAGCAGACGAACCTCACAGGCTCACCTGTTTACAGTATGATATGTCCATTTAACAAGTGTAATGTAAACAAGTGAGTTATTATGAGTTTAGAACACATCTCTTCCTGCATTTCTTCTGCTTCAGGAGTCAGTGTTGACCGTACACAACAGAAATAATCTGAAGAAAAATTTGCTGTCATTGAACCTGAGAAAACAACCATAATGACGCAGTCTCCATGCTGCAATAATAATGATAGAGCCAAAGTTTTTAACTGGGGACATATCTTTAGAAGTACAATTTGACTGTATTATTTGTGTCCCCCTCAAAAAATGGCTCAAGGGAAATTTTATATTTATTGTCCCCCCCTAGTGTTAAATCAGATTTACGTCCTTGAGCTCAAATAAATGATTTGCGACCGCTTACCTTAAGAAATGAAGTAAATCCAATAAATATTCTCTTTTCCAGTGTAATAGGATGTATAATGACTGTATTTGTAGTCCGGATGTTACGTGTGCTTGGATATGCATCAAGTGTCATATTTTCTTTCTAATTATACCAGAGCAGCGCAGATCTTTATCTTTCTGGAAACTAACTTTAAGATCAATGGAAAATGATCAGAAAGTGTCCCGCTTTACCTGGATTCCCCTAATATTGCACAACAGGAAAGTGTGTGTTGTTTCAGACGCCTCTGCCACATGGAAAGAGAGATGAGCTCTTTATAGATTCTGTCATATGAAAGAGCATGCGGGCTAAAAAGAGACGCGGCGTTTCGCTAAAGTGGAAGTGGGACAGAAAAGACACAAATCCTCGATTAAAGCTTAAAGTTGACAGCCGCACTCAGAATAATACAGTAGCAGAAATAAACACGTGATCTCTCCGCATATACAACTAGAGGAATATCAGCACTCGCATACACAAACACATGTATTCTTAATCCTCATGTGCTGTTGGGGATGTTTTTCTCCACTCTGGGCTGATTTTTGGGTCCTAAATCGGCCAGAACTGATTCTGTGTTTCAGCTAGCAGAATGATTTTTGGTGACAGATCTTATTTCGACTGATATTTTGAGAAAACCCACACGGAAAGAACCAATATAAACATACATGTTTTAAAGGGCACCTATTTTACCCCTTTTTTAAGATTTTATTTAAGTCTTTTGTGTCTCCAGAATGTGTCTGTAAAGTTTCAGCTCAAAACTTTTAAGGTATAAAATTTATTATACCTTTTATAACATTGGGATTTTCTGCTTGAACACTGTGTAGCTGTATTTGTGGCATGTGCCTTTAATGCTGGTTCTCCCCTCCCACCGTTCCCACATACCTGTCAGCGTGTGTCTCAATCTCCACCTCGGCTGCGTCAGATAAACAGCACAGTGACAGACATGAAGGAAGCAGATCTCGCGGATCTCAATGCACAGTGATTTCAATCATTTTCTTTTCAGCTTAGTCCCTTTATTAATCTGGCGGTTCATTCCACAGCGGAATGAACTGCCAACTTATTCAGCATATGTTCTACGCAGCGGGCGCCCTTCCAGCTGCAACCCATCTCTGGGAAACATCCATACACACTCATTCACACACACACACCCCAAGGGCCAATTTAGCTTACCCAATTCACCTACTGTATAGGGCATGGGGCATGTCTTTGGACTGTGGGGGAAACCGGAGCACCCGGAGGAAACCCACACAAACACAGGGAGAACATGCAAACTCCACACAGAAATGCCAACTGACCCAGCCGAGGCTCGAACCAGCGACCTTCTTGCTGTGAGGCGATTGTGCCACCCACTATGCCACCATGGCGCCCCACACAGTGATTTCACTTAAGACAACTAGTACAAAAGTACCAAACATCATTGCTTTAAACTTTCAGTAATCTGTATATACGGCATGTAGAGCTCTGGGGTCAGGAAGTTCTCAGATAACATCCTAAAATTTGATCCTAAAATAGGTAAATGTAGGTGTGGGTTATACATTGCGTTGCAAATTGTAGAACTCCTCTATTTGGAAAAAAAAAAGAAAAAAGTTCTGAAAAAGATCAAGCCTCAGCAAAGGTAACACAAAGTAACGCAAAAGTAACTTTATGCATATCAAACAATTAAAAAATTTTAGTTAACTCAACTTTTTATTTCACCATGACGCCCTTTAATTAATTATTTTATTTTAAAAATTGTAAATGTCCCTAAAAAGATTCTGTGAAGGATATCTTTATTGTTTTACTTTTTTTTCCCTTATCAGCTTTGTACCAAATTACAGTTTTTTTGACCACCAGTTAGTGCAAACGCAAATTTAACATGTACTGAAAATTACATACAACATAATTACCCAATTTGTGAGAGAATTCAAAAACAATGGTTTTGTTTTTCTTCCCATTAAGATTAAGAGGGTGGATTCATTTTACTAGCTTAACTGAAAAACCTAATAGCCCCGGGCTAGCAGTTATGTGAGCCCTGATCTGATCTTTCAATCTAATACTGAAAAAGCAAGCACTATTTTCAAACCGGTCAAAACAATAATCATTTTAAAAAAGATTCTTTAAAAGAATCTTATTAAAAGCACTAGATCGATTAAAATGCATTATAAATAGGCTACTTTATGCATTGACTAATGAAATTCTATTAGCCTTAAACACTTTATTCCGTTTTACATTTGTAATATGCATAAGTGCTTTTGATTTTAAAACATTTGTTTAACAAATATTTTTGATTATCAAAAGTAATTAAATTAGGTATTTTTAATTATAATGGAAAAAAGGATCAGGAGCCGACTATTAAGTGTTTGAGATTACAAATACATTCCAGAATGTTGCTTTAAAGGTGCAGTATGTAAGTCTGACACCCAGTGGTTGAACTAGGTATTGCACTCCTGGATCAAAACAAAGGCAGGTGCAGGTTGCCAGATTGAGGACAGGAGCGAGTGATTTAAACTGTGTTCTAAATAAAAGCTGATAGAAGGAATAATCTCCATGTTAAAAGGAGTTTTTGTCCTAAGCAACACCTCGAGCTGATATATTAGAAACGGCTTTTATTTCTCACAGCTGAACAACAGAAAACTGACAGTGATCAGCTCAGGTACACCTCATGTGCTTTATTCAGTGCTTAATTCTAACAAAGTAAGTTTCAATGCCATTTTACATGTATTGCCGTATACTGAAAGCAGCAGCAGATAGTTCACCTCAGATATGGAGAATAAATTTTAACTAAACAGGGTAACACTTCACAATAAGCTTCATTAGTTAATGCATTTACTAACGTAAACTAATAATGAACAACACTTTTACAGCATTTATTAATAGTGCATTATTAACATTATTAATGCATTATTTAGGGCAACCGGAGCCGGGAACACTCCCCAAAAGACATTATAATTTGATTGGCATCTGCGCTCATGTTAGTCTGTTTTTTATTATTCCCGAGGTTTCCATAATCCTGGACCAGGCTGTATCCTGAGCAGCTGCTGTGGTTGTCATGGAGGAGTGGAGAGCATGAGACCGATCCCTGTAAGACCCCAGTGACAGACGAGTCCTCGCATTGTTCCTGAAGGGCCAGTCTGTTCACCAGCTGGTGACTCTCCTGTGGTCTCTCCGTGATGGACGTCCAGCGTTCTCCAGCCCCGGCGCCTAGACTGCAGCTCTGCACAAGACGTCTGGCCATAGGAGAAATGGTCGTGCCCAACTGAGCCTGGTTTCTCTCGAGGTTTTTTAATTCTTCACTTTCGCCAATTGGTGAAGTTTTTTCCTCGCCGCTGTCGCCACTGGCTTGCATGGTTCGGGACTTGTAGAGCTGCGCATCGATGGATTAATCTTCAGTGTTTGGACTCTCAGCAGTGATTATTAAACCATGCTGAACTGAACTAAACTGAACTTCAACACTGAAAACTGGACTGACACTGTTTCAATTTTTTATAATGCATGTGAAGCTGCTTTGACACAATCTATATTGTAAAAGCGCTATACAAATAAAGATGAATTGAATTGAACATCCAAGTTCATGCTTGTTAACATTAGTTAATGCACCGTGAGTTAACATGAACTAACAATGAACAGCTGTATTTTCATGAACTAACGTTAACAAACATAAATAAATACTGTAGTAAATGTATTGTTCATTGTTTGTTCATGTTAGTAAATGCATTAATTAACATTAACTAATGAACACTATTGTAAAATGTGACCCTAAACACATATCGGTGATTCAGCATGTACATTTAATAATGTTAAAGAGGATTAATAAGTATTAAATAGATTATAAACCTGACCATTTCGTTGGAGTGCAGTGAGTGCACTATTCTGTGCTTCTGAATGGCTGTATTTACATTTCTGTCATGTTTCGTCTGGTGCAAACAGCCAAATCGCTCATCACTGCGTATCTCGTCATGAAGTGTGTTGTTAGGACACGCTATTACAATGTAACCTGCTCACCTAATGTTCACACTGCAATGTTTATATCATTCGCTAATTAATAACCTCACGTGGAACTGAATCTGTCTCATTTCGGAGCCTGCTACTGTCGCATTTCAGTCACAGACGCATTCTTTCAGAGCCTTTCTGAATGAAATACACCGTTTTCCACCAAGGTAACCCGGGGTATTGAAATATAATTGGCTAAACTGGCAGTGGGCGGGTTAAAATGGCCAAAAACAAAGACAGCGTTCCAGCACGGAAAACACATTTTCAAAGCAGAATATCTGACTTCAGCATTGTTTTTCAGATAAACAAGAATATTAGCACGTTTCTTAAATATCTGCAAACATATTAGGGTATTTTTATGCTTTAAAAAAAGAGACTTACAGCACCTTTAAATAGACTCAAATTGTAAACGGCACATTAAAACCCATTAATTAAACCTTCAAAAAAAAGCTGTATCTTATGAAAAACATCAGTTCTGGTCACTTTGGACTTGACCTTTGAAGAAGAAAAATTTGTTAAGGTTGTGTTAAATAAAAATACAGGAAGTGACAAAGGAAGATGTCGAGCTGTTTGAGCATTCAGAAATAAATCATGCATTACGAGAGACTCTTTTATTCAGAAGTATCAAAAACAGCTTGTTTTACAATGTTGTCAAAATATATGTTTGTTAATTGACTATATCCATAGCATTGCTGTTCGTTAATAAGGCATATTATAATGAATGTTTAATCTTGCACCTTCGTTTGCTCACAAACCACTCCAGCATTTCATTAAACTGTGATAAATGTTGGCTGCAGCAAAGACTTAGCTAAAATCAACCCAGGAGTCTTCATAGCAAACATGTGCCCAGGGCTACATTTTTGAGAACTGAGAAATATGCTCCGGAGGCTACGTCTTCTGGCAGTTCTTTCACAAATCCACTAGAGATCGCTGTGTACATCTCAAATACGTTACTGGGGCAAGTTTTCTCATACGTGCCATTTCTCGTAAGTACACCAGAGGCCGCTGTGGACATTTTTGACAATCTCAAATACATTACTGGGGTGAGTTTTCTCATACGTGCCATATCTCGTAAATACACCAGAGGCCGCTGTGGACATTTTTGCATACTTTAACGTCCTTCCCATATGCATCGTGTATCATTTTTCAGCTTGATATTTACTGACCCATATGCTCCTTTCACTAAACCCAACCCATAGTGTTTTCAAAAGCAAACTAGAAGAGAAAAGCCATCGTGGCTGTGTGCTTCTACCATGATGCCACACTGTTTTTGTGGAATTTTGCTTTACCTGGTTTCTGAAATTATCCTTCGCCAAACTCTGGTCTGCTCTGTGCATACCCGTCAACCCTACCGTTTTTCCCAGGATTCTCCTGTATTTTACAGTTCTATCCCGCTATCATCCCGTAAAGGTCTTTTCCCGTATTTCTCTTGTATTTTCAGTCTTTCTCCGAAGGGTGGCAATAAACATTAAAGAGCCGATCCTCCCTATACGCAACCCATACCGCCGAACCACCAGGGGCCGCCCCTTGCTCTTAAATGTGAGTCAGTTCTGTGCTTTCGGTTTATTTAGGCAAGAAACACTTTGAAATAAATATTAAAACAGTGGGATTCTCTTTCCTTTTCATTACAGGTGCCGTCGCTCCTCCTACACAATCCTCAAAACAGTCATAAAGCGGTGCGTGACTGTCAGCTGATGCGCTCCATAGTGATAAACAGACGCTGTTTCCCAAACCGATTCTGTACATGTGATTTGAAGCGTAGCGAAAGTGTGGGTTTTGTGTGCGTGTTTGAACAGACATATACACATAATAATCACATCTAAAGATATCAATTTTGATGTTTTTTTTTTTTTCAAACACAACTAATTTTGTCCTAAATGAGCATAAAACGTTAGGAAAGCAATCGAATGCTTTCATTATAACGTTAGATGTGTGCATTGTTAAAGTGACACCTCTAATATTTAATGTAATCAAACAAAAAATCTAAATAAATGAGATTTATTCGCTGCTCTTTATTTAGAATGTGTGAGTTATGCAGGGAGAAAAAGATGAATAAGATTTGATAACTTGATCCTATTTCTATATAATAGCTCATTTTAATAAGCTAAACTGTTTAGTATTGTATACTATTCAATTGTCTTTTGTAAATAATAATATAAAAAAATATTACTGACTGTTTAACTGTTTATTATCCCTTATTATGGTGGGTGTATCCTTTATTTTCACATCCCAATGTTGACAGGTATGGCTCTGCATACCAAATCTGACACTGACCTACTAAACAAAACAGTCACCCATAGCATTTGTTTTACATTCAATTAAATTTTAATTATTTCCCAAATTCCGTTTAACAAGGCAAGGAATTTTCCACAGTATTTCCTATAATATTTTTTCTTCTGGAGAAAGTTTTATTTGTTTTGTTTCGGCTAGAATAAAAGCGTTTTTTAATTTGTTTCAGGGTCAATATTTTTATATTTTAAGGTCAATATTATTAGCCCTCTTCAGGGTTCAAGAACTTGAAAGTATGTGTTCGCACATGTTTAAAATCCTTCAGATTACTGCCAGCGCTAATGGTTGGAATAGACAGGCAAAGAGACCTGCTGCACTGCTGTCCACTGTGTCTCCATTCAGACCCGAGGATTCAGCAGGAGAGAAGTCCTCCTGAAGTCCTCCTGTTTTTATAACCTATTAGGGCTTAAGTGTACACATATGTGGATAGCACACTTTCGCTCTTAAGTGGCTGTTTAAAATACTTTCAAGAGTTCACAATTAGCTGATGATTGATTATAAGGCGTATTTGGCATGCTGTCCCGGGAGAGAGCCCTGAGCTCAGAATATCCTTGAGCCCGGGGCTCCCTCCCCGAGAGGAGAGTTTGAGCTCAGGTAAGTCTTGAGAACTCCCCCACTTATGAGATATATCTGACTAGAGTTGCCTTAAGATGCTATTTAAAAGTAGTTGATTTACTTATGTAGTATGCTATTTGGACAGTGGGAGAAAACTGGAGAACCCAGGGAAAACCCACGCGAACACGGGGAGAACAAGCAAACTCCACACAGAAACGCCGACCGGCTCGGGGAGAGGCCGAACCAGCAGCGCTCTTGCTGTGAGGCAAAAGGCTAACCACTGGGCCGCCGTGCCGCCCTATCAGAGAATGAGAGGAGTTGGGGTGGAAGGGGGGATTCTTCTAGACGAAGATGACTGGAGTAGAAAGCGCTGGTAATTTATAGTGTGTAAGGATTCGTTTGATTGGTGCAATATGCAGAGCTGATGTGCTACCAGCTGTGTTCAATCATAAGCACGTGATCCTCTCGAAATTAGTTTATAAATAACCCACACTTGAATGTTTTATATTTTGTTACAGACATACAGAGTCATCCTGCAACTGTTTTGAATCATATGAAATGTCCCAAACACAATTTCTACTGTCCAAAATGGGAGGAAAAAAAATAGTTTTTACTCTGATAATCAAAGCAAGTTCAAAAATATTTTCTATGTTGAAAAAGCATTTTAAAAAAGTGTTTTATGTAAATTCAGACCATGGGTCCACATACATTGAAAAAAAAATGTTGTCTGCAAAACTGTTGCAAACAGTTTATTTGTGTTAAATTTAAAAAGCTAATTAAATTTAATAATCTTCAACTTAATTTGTTTGTTTAAATTCAGCCCAAATAAATTGTTTACAGCCACTTAACGTAAAACAAATTGAGTAAATCCAAGGAATCAGCTCTGAATAATTTTTTCAGTGTACATGGACATACTCTTTTTCTAAAAGTACATCATATCAATAGATGATACTTAGGTTTTATTCTAATGAGGTTCCAAAAAGCCCAAATAGCAAAGAGAAATAAAAATGCATGCAAAAAAAACCCTTGGGCCTTAAGAGATAAACATGAATATCTTTGATGATATAACAAACTGTGGTTATGTGTATATTCATTCATCATACATTCACTTTGCTTTAGCTTAATCTCTATTTCAGAGGTCGTCACTTATGTGTGTATATTGAAATATAATATGAAATTATTTCCCAGTGATGGGTTGCAGCTATGCTGGATAAGTTGGCGGTTCATTCCGCTGTGGCGACCCCAGATTAATAAAGGGACTAAGCTGAAAAGAAAATGAATTATTGAATTGTATGATATTAAGAACAGCCTATCGTTTATGTAGCAGGACATTAAATTACTGTTTATTTCTTTGCATTGGAACTTTGTAAACTATAAATTCATGGGTCGTCTCATGATTTGTGTCTGATTTTTTTTTTATCTGATTTTGTAAGCCGACTGACAGTTGTTCATCCACCTTTTTCTCCCGCCTGCTCTGCCAGCCATGCCCACTCCTCCCTCTGCCCCCCATCATGAAGCATTTTTTTAAATAAATTGTGAGGGGGACTTGAACTCAAAAAAAAAAAAAAAAGAAAGAAAGGGGGACGGGGGGTTGGGGGGTGTCCATGACTCTTTAAGCAATATTTTTTTTGACTGTCTACAGAACAAGCCACTGTTATAAAATGACTTGATACTACACTAACTTAATTAAGCCTTTAATTGTCACTTTAAGCTAAATAGAAGTGTTTTGAAAAAATATTTAGTCAATTATTATGTGCTGTCATCATGGGAGAGATAAAACAAATGAGTTATTAGAAATGAGTTATTATATTATATATTTTTTAAATCTTCTTTCCGTTAAACAGAAATGATAAAAACACAAAATATATCGGAGGCTAATAAATCTGTCTTCAACTGTATTACTCGGTTCTCAAAAATGTATCCCTGGGCACATTTTCCTAATGAGCCTGTACTGGCTAAAATACTCATGCAATCAGCATGAGCATGCTTGACTTTCTATCAGAAAGCATAGCAAACTGCTCATCTTCATTAAGCGTAAGCTGGCTGTATAAATGACATGCATTGACATGCAATGCACAGCAGACCGATCAATGCAAGACAAAAATGGCTGATAATAATTGATAATTGATAATATGCTAGCGGATGCTGTCATCAGTGCTCTGCGTTTTCTCATCATTTCTCCCCACAATTTTCCCCTGGGTGAATGAGGGACCATGAACAGACGAATGGCACCAGGGAAACGGCAAATGCCTCACCAGTGCCCGCAGGACGTTCTTGAAAGTCTCTCTGAGAGCTGAAGACGAGAAGTAGAAAACGAAAGGATCGAGACACGCATTGAGCGTGCTGCTGAGCAGAGCTGGTGTTCTCCAATGAGAGCTGTGGCCATTTATAAAACCCTCCACGTGGGAGATGTTAAAGGGCATGAAACAGATAGCAAAGACCAACAGCGTTCCCAACGCCATCCCGATGGCTCTAAAACGCTTCTTAGCATTGACATTGGATAAACGGGACAGTATGAGAATGCACTTGATGTAGCAGAAGCAGCAGATGATGAAAGGAAAGAGGAAAAACACAAAGGAAAGCTCTAGTCGAACCGGAAGTAGGATCTGCAGCTGTTCATCGCTGAATTCTTCATAACACGTGTTACGTTTGGACGGATCGGTGATGTTGGGTTTGAAATAATTGAGGTATTGTGTGATGTAAACAACACTGCAGTGTGCCATCGACACCAACCAGAATATGACAGTAGCGATCAACGCGTTCCTGGGGTTGCGTTTAAGCTTGTATTTAATAGGAAAAGCCACACCGAGGTATCGCTCAACACTGATGGCCGTCAGATGGAGGACGCTATTGCAGATGATGGAGTAGAAGATGAAACCCGACAGCGGGCAGAGGAAATACGGAAGTGTCCACTTCATGTTGGCCGCCTCCACCATGCGGAACGGAAGGAAGAAGAGGAAGACCAGGTCAGAGATGGTCAAACTGAGCAACAGCACGTCCATCGGGGTGGAGCGCTGCCGAACCTTCTGGAAGAACGTGTAACAAGCCAAGATGTTTGCGGGAAGGCCTGTGATCAGCGTGAAGCCGTACACACCCAACACCAGGTTACTGAGATGCTCTGTCCACACCACAGTCATAGTAGATGCGATAAACACTCTGTAAAAGACAGACAATGAGAAGATGTAAGGTTTGTATTTGTTTAGTTTCATGTATTTTACTGTGGAAGATCAATTTTTTAAGAACAAGTCCTAATAATGAGATAAAAATCAATTACGAGATAAATAAAAATGAGATACAATGTCAAAATTAAATTTAAAAGTCAAAATAATGACTTATTCTAAGTGGCAAATTTAAGATTATATTTAAAATTGTAAAAATGTGAATAATGAGATATTGTTGAGATCATCGTCTTAATTATAATATGAGATAATTGTGCTAAATTTAAGGGCCCATTTTTGCCCATTTTTATTTAAAAGGTTAAAATTATGACACACAAAGTCATAATTATGATTTAAAGTTGAAGTTGTCAATAATAAGATAAAAAGTAGCACTTTTGACAAACCGAGTCATCATTTTGACATAAATGTAAACACAATTATGAAATAAAAGAACATTATGGCATGCCAAATGTTTATTAGGAGTTGACAAATAAGTGACACATTGTTGATCAAAAGTAACAATTATGAGGTAATGTTGAGATCGTCATCATAAGAATTTATGATCAAACATGAATAGTCTCATACACATTCATAGTCAAAGAATTATGGAATCAAAATGATGACAAACTAATTCATAATTATGAGAAGTCAAAATGGTTAAATAAATGACACACAATGTCATAATTATCATGTAAAAGCTGAAATTGTCAATGATGACAAAACAAGTAACAATTTTAATAAAATTATTTGAGATGAATTAATTGTAAAAATGTAAATTATGAGGTAATGCATCGTCATAATTATAAGATAAAAGTACTGAATTTATAATGAAACATGAAAATTCCCTCTCACACAGTCATAATCATAGGTTTAGGAAGTCAAAATGAGATTAAAAAGTAACAATTTTAACAAATCATGTCATAATTTTGATGACAAAATTCATAAAAATGATGACAAACAAATTCAAAATTGTCAATAATCATATAAAATTAGCAATTTGAACATATCAAGTCATAATTTTAAAGTCCTGATAATGAGATAAAAATTAATTATGAGATAAATAGAAACTCTTGATACAACGTCAGAACTATATGTAAAAGTCAAAATAATGACAAATAGTGGCAATTAAGATGGAAAGTTCAGATAATGAGATAAAAATCGACTATGAGATAAATAAAAAATCTTGAGATACAATGTCAGAATTATATGTAAAAGTCGGAACAATGACGAATAGTGGCAATTAAGATAAAAGTTGAAATTGCAAAAATGTCAATTATGAGATAATGCATCATCATCATAGATATAAAATAAGATAAAAGTACAGAATTTATGATTAAACATGAGAATTCTCACAGTCATAATCATAGGATTATGGAGTCAAAATTATGACAAACTAATTCATAATTATGAGAAGTCAAAATTTTCAATTCTGAGATAGTAAAAGTTATGACAAAAAGTCAGAACTATCATATAAAAGTTGAAATTGTCGATGATATAAGTTGCAATTTTGATAATCATAAATGTGAGATAAATAAAAACGAGATACAATGTCATAATTATATTTAAAAGTTGAAATAATGACATTATTATTAAAGATAAAAGTTGAAATTGAAAAAATGTCAAATGTGAAATAATGCATTATCATAATTATAAGATAAAAGTACTGAATTAGTGGGCGCCACGGTGGCCTAGTGGGTAGCACGATCGCCTCATAGCAAGAAGGTCGCTGGTTCGAGCCTCGGCTGGGTCAGTTGGCATTTCTGTGTGGAGTTTGCATGTTCTCCCCGTGGTTGCGTGGGTTTCCTCCGGGTGCTCCGGTTTCCCCCACAAGTCCAAAGACATGCGGTATAGGTGAATTGGGTAAGCTAAATTGTCCGTAGTGTATGAGTGTGAATGTGTGTGTGTGTATGAATGTTTCCCAGAGATGGGTTGCAGCTGGAAGGGCATCCGCTGCGTAAAAAAATATGCTGGATAAGTTGGCGGTTGATTCCGCTGTGGCGACCCCGGATTAATAAAGGGACTAAGCCGACAAGAAAATGAATGAATGAATGAATGAAAGTACTGAATTAATGATCATGAACATTTTCATACACAGTCATAATCACAGGATTAGGTCAAAATGACGACAAACTAATTCAAAATTGTCAATAATCATATAAAATTAGCAATTTGAACATATCAAGTCATAATTTTGAGATAAATGGAAACTGTTTGACACTCTTCTATATTTAAAATTCTAAATAATGACATTCTTGTCGGCGCGATAGCCTAGTGGCATATGGTGTAGCAGCACGTCAGGGCGTCCTGAGTTCGAATCCCAGCTCGAGGACATTTCCCTACCCTACCCCCTTCTCTCTCTCCAACTTCGCTTCCTGTCTCAATACTGTCCTATCTAATGAAGGCAAAAAGGCCAAAAATAAACCTTAAAAAAAACAAATAAATAAAAATAATGGCATTCTCTAAGTAGCAATTAAGATAAAAGTTGAAATTGTAAAAATGTCAATTATGAGATAATGCATCATCATAATTACAAGATAAAATTGCTAAATCTAGGATCAAACATGAATAATCTCACACACAGTGATAATCATAGGATTATGAAATCAAAATAATGACAAATTAATTCATAATTATGAGAAGTCAGAATGGTCAATTCTGAGTCCAAAAAGTAAAAAGATGACACTGTAAAGGCGAATTAAAAGTTGAAATTGGCAAAATTAGAGAGAAAAAAAACAGCTGCGTCTGAAATTGCATACTTCAATACTAAATAGTACACTAAAATCAGTATGCGAGCCGAGTAGTATGTCCGAATTCACAGAATTCGAAAACAGTGTGCGAGAAGTACACGGATGACCTACTACTTCCGGCGAGATTCTGAAGTGCATATCTGATGAAAGCTACGCTATCCTATGACGCACAATAAAAGAGTTCAAAAATGGGAGTGAAGCGATGCAACTAACGTGGGTAAATCAAGTGATCATGACAAAATGGCGGTAACACTTCTCACATTCATAGTGTATGAAACTTACTTTTCTAACGCCCAAGTAGTACATTTAAATTCAAATGCAGAACCTACTGTGTAGTTGGCGATTTTGGACCAAGCCAATGTTCATATTACACGGTCAGTTAAATGAGGAGATGAAATAAAATGATAAATAAATAAACGATGGCCGTAGAAACCTCATCTAATCAGCTATAATAACAGAATTTTAAATAACTGATTTAACTAAAGCGTAACATGTTTTTTAGGCTAACTTCTGATGAATTCAGTGACACACAGTCTTTAACAGTATTTAAGTAATGTGTTAAGAATGTCACATGTGGCTCTGCATAGAATTAACACATTTCATCTAAACAGGAAGTTGATAAGCATCTCTTCGTTACTAAAAACTGACAAGCCAACATTTTGCATGATGCTTACCACCATGTTATTATCTTTATTAATGTTTAAACATGACTTTACCGTAAGCTTTTAATTAATCCTCGTGCCATTCTCCTCTATAGGCTCTGATATCTAATCCTGCAATATCTTGACCACACGACGCAGCCTGAGAGTTGTAAAATGATATTTTTGGAAAGTAGGTCACTTAATAATGGCAATAACGCAGCCCAATACAGATGGGACTGAGTAAACAAACAGCTGGGATAAATGTACTAAAATATCAGCGGTATATTAGGGAGTAAAAATATACACTACACTACACATCTACTTCACACTTGAACTAAACCACACAAATATTTAGGACAGGCTCAGAAAAGGTCTAAATTTATACTGCTGCATTTCAGGAAACGCAATCGGAAATCCCTCACAGCATCTGGTGTCACGAAGGGGAAAAAAATAATTCTGCAACACACACACACACACACAGATGAAAATGCATGATTAAGTTGTTGTGATACTGATATTTAAGGTAAACAGAGTATCTATGCAGCAATCAGGTTATCGCATCAGTAAAAATGACTAATAAAATAGTAAAAAAAAAAAAAAATAAGCAACACATAATTCCGCAACATACACACACGTTCAGATCAAAATGGATGATTAAGCTGTTGTGGCGTAATATTTAATGTAAATACAGTATCTATGCAGCAATCAGGTTATTGTATCAGTAAAAATGAGTAATGAAATAATTTTACTCAACATGCATTAGTAAAAATAATAATCAACGCAATTCCGCAACACACACACATTCAGATCAAAATGCATGATTAAGTTGTTGTGGTGTAGTGATATTTAAGGTAAATAGAGTATCTATGCAGCAATCAGGTTATCATATCAGTAAAAATGAGTAATGAAATAGTTTTACTCATCATGCATTAGTAAAAATAAATAAGCAACACATAATTCTGCAACATACACACAAACTTGGATTAAAATGCAAGATTAAGTTGTTGCGGTGTAGTGATGGTTAAGGTAAATAGAGTATCTATTCAGCAATCAGGTTATCGTATCAGTAAAAATGACAAACAAAATACTTCTACTCAACATGCATTAGCAAAAATAATAAAGCAACAAACAATTCTGCAACATACACACACACTTGGATTAAAATGCATGATTAGGTTGTGGCGCTGTAGTGATGTTTAAGGTAAACAGAGTATCTATGCAGCGATCAGGTTGTCGTATCAGTAAAAACGACTAACGAAATACTTTTACTCAACATGCATTAGTAAAAATAATTATCAACACACAATTCTGCAACATACACACACATTCAGATCAAAATGCTTGATCAAGTTGTTGTGGCGTAGTGATATTTAAGGTAAACAGAGTATCTATGCAGCAATCAGGTTATCGTATCAGTAAAAATGACTAACAAAATACTTCTACTCATCATGCATTAGTAAAAATAAATAAGCAACACA
>CAIGQQ010031697.1:4459977-4478691 GCA_903798035.1 Danio albolineatus
TGTGTGTGTGTGTGTGTGTGTGTGTGTGTGTGTGTGTGTGTGTGTGTTTTCAGTGGCTGTGCATCACGTGTCGGTGATGTTGAATGTGTCTCACTCTGTCCTGCACTGTATGGAGTCGTGGGGAACGGAGCCGTCCTACGCTTGGCTTCATGACAGTGTTCAGCTGACGGAGAAACTGGGTCGTGTTTCCAGTGATGGAGCGTCTCTGCAGGTCTCCGGCAGCTTCTGTGGATGCTTCACCTGTGTGGTGAGCAACAGACTGGGCCACAGTTCAGCCTCATACGTCGCAGGTACAGCAACACACACACTAGCCTGCAATGTGTTGGAGATAAAGCATCAAATATTGGTTAGGAAAAAATATCGCAGCCCAAACCATCACTAATCCGTCCCCATGCTTCACTCTGGGGAGTCTGGGTGGTACACTTCTTTAGGGCTTCTCCACACTGTAACTCCCAGGCAGTGAAGGTGGACTCAGAGAACAAATCTGTTTCACATTGTCCATGGCCAATAGGGCTTGCATAGACTAGTCGACTAGTTGAGCGATCGACTGCTTCAACCACTAGTCGGCGCTCTCAGAAACAATCCACTACTCGAGCGTGCATATATAAATGACATCAAAACGACAAACGTATTCAACACCACGACCACAGCGGCAGGATAGCTGAACACGGAAGTAAGGAGATCCACAAATTAGTATTTTTTGTCATTATTACGAATTTTTACGACAAACAAACACATGTTTTAATATATTCATAACCGCGTTCGTGTTTTACCGTCATGCTTTTAAAAAAAACGCTAAATTTGGCGATCTATAATCCATAATCATAACTCCAGTACAGTGGTCTCACAACATTCTGATATACGATGACACTGGAATACCCTGTCAGTAATGTCTAGTGGCTGGGAATGAGCTTTTTACAGTGTCTGCTATAATGTTAATGTTGTTTCCGTGTGTTTACATAGATAAATATGGCCACTGTGTAAATACACAGTATGGTTACGATCTTATTGCCACATTAGATCGTTATGATAACATAATATACGCCTTCAGTGATTTCCTGAAGATAAACACCAAACAATAACACAACTGGAATAACTCCAGCAGTCGTGATCGTCTGATCTCATATGAAGCAAGAGTTTCATATTGTCCATGGCCAATAGGGCTTGCATAGACTAGTCGACTAGTCGAGCGATCGACTGCTTCAACCACTAGTCGGCGCTCTCAGAAACAATCCACTACTCGAGCGTGCATATATAAATGACATCAAAACGACAAACGTATTCAACACCACGACCACAGCGGCAGGATAGCTGAACACGGAAGTAAGGAGATCCACAAATTAGTATTTTTTGTCATTATTACGAATTTTTACGACAAAGAAACACATGTTTTAATTAGGGATGCTCCGATCGATCGGCCGAAGATCGGTATCGGCCGATAATCACATTTTATGACTCGATCGGTACTCGCTAACTTGGCCGATCTTACGAACCGATCACAACTAATTAAATCTAACGAATTGCATCAAACTACTCAAATTTGTTCATTTATATAAGTTAAAAAAAAATGTTTTGTTTTGTTTTGTTTTTATTTTGTCCTGCTCAGGCTTGTATTGGACAATGTTTAAGTTAAATTAGACTTCTCCATTTTAGGAGATGAAATGTTTATTTTGTCCTTCACCGTTCACTGTGCTACTGGACAATGTTTAAATAAACCTTGTGGGTTGCATCAGCCTGCTCAATTTTTTTTTTTTTTTTTTGTCTCTAATTCAGTATCCTGATGTGCATAGTGTTATGCATTAACCCCATTGTAAAAGCATATTAAAATATTCACTGGATAATAAATACTTATTTGTGATTATTTAGTACTCTGTTAAAACAATAGTTTTATTACATATAGTGTTAAAATTTAACAAAAATATAACAAAGGCAATAACAATAGTATTATTTTATCTGAAAAAAAAGTTAATGGTGATCAGAGAGCTTACATATCAGTTATATAAACTTGAAGCATCAGAATCGGCATTGGTATCGGCCGATCAGCATGAGGAAAAAATCGGTACTCGGTATCGGTGGCAAAAATCCTGATCGGAGCATCCCTAGTTTTAATATATTCATAACCGCGTTCGTCTTTTACCGTCATGCTTTTATAAAAAAAAAACGCAAAAAAAACCCCCCGCTAAATTTCACGATCTATAATCCATAATCATAACTCCAGTACAGCCGTCCCAGAACATTCTGACACTCGATGACACTGGAATACCCTGTCAGTAATGTCTAGTGTCTGGGAATGAGCTTTTTACAGTGTCTGCTATAATGTTAATGTTGTTTTCGTGTGTTTACATGGATAAATATGGCCACTGTGTAAATACACAGTATAGTTCTGATCTTATTGCCACATTAGATCGTTATGATAACATAATATACGCCTTCAGTGATTTCCTGAAGATAAACACCAAACAATAACACAACTGGAATAACTCCAGCAGTCGTGATCGTCTGATCTCATATGAAGCGAGAGATTGCGATGACATATGATGACGTGTGCAGGTGTTGAAGTGCTGTCCCAATTCTTAGGGGGAAGTTTTGAAGCCCTTCCCCTTAACCCTCGGTTGTAAGGGCCAAGGGGAAGGGGTATAGGGGTACAAAAATAGAATTGGGAACTACAACTGAGGATTAAATTCAAGATTATTTACATTATCAACATCAACACCACAGGGAATCCTCTGGAATGGTACTTATGTAATGAACATCGGTTTCCTCTACTATCTAAGCTAGTGAAATAATTTTTTGCTATCCCTGTCACCGACTCACGAAGTGAAAGAAATTTTCTTTGGCCGGCAACACTGTAACAAGGCAAAGAGCAAGCCTGCATCCCTCTCACGTGGAGGCACTTGTATTTCTAAATGCAAACCAGCGATCCACGAGCTTGACCAAAGACTGTCTGATCAGTGGTGTAAAGTAACTAATTACAAATACTCAAGACTACTGTAATTGAGTAGTTTTTCTCAGGGATGGTAATTCACTAAGTAGCTTTAAAAACGTGTACTTTTACTTTCCCTTGAGTACATGTTTAGTGCAGTATCGGTACTTTTACTCCACTACTTTCCTTCAACCTGCAGTCACTACTTTATTTATTCTTGTCTATGGCCATTAGTAACATCCGTCCTGTGATTCCTGTCCAATCAAATCGCACATAGAAGGTAAAAATTGCATCATAATGATCTACCTCAAGACATGGCGATTTATAATTGCAGCAAACTGTTTGGAAGCATTAAAAGTGTCCAAGAAGATGTCCAAAATCTTTACAGACATTGACCCAGAGACTGTGTAGATGCATGACACTGATGAGAAGATGACGGATGTTTACTGTATGATGACCCAAATGGCCTTAAACACCCAGCCTTAAACTTAAACAACCTTAAATCAACCAAATATCAACGTCATTTCACGTCATTATTGGACATCAAAATAACGTTGTCCTTACACGCTGACTGGACATTAAACTTTGGTCACCTGAAATCACAACCTAAATCTAACCTATTATTAACGTCTTATGGCATTGTGTGCCTGCTGGGTAATAACTAAATGCACTACAGAATGTTGCGTTTACACATGCACAAATAACAAATCAGCTTTTTACAGTGTAATACTCACTACTCTTGAGTATTTTTAAAAGGTCTAATTTTTACTCATACTCTGAGTAATATTTACTACAGATGCTTTTACTCTACTTGCTTTACATTTTTGGGCAAGTAATGGTACTTTTACTGGAGTATGTTTTTTCAGTACTCTTTCCACCACTGACTGTCTGTAGCGAGAGGATGGGAGCGGGGGTGACTTGTGTTGTGTATAAAGTCGGATGAAGTAAGATTCTATTCCTTATTTCTGTAGAAAACAGGGTAAATATAAAATGAATAATATGCAAGATGTGCTTTTTATTCATAGTTGCGTTGCTGTTTTTTTCTCTGACTTTTAAATATGAAATACATTTTCTCATTCATTATGTCTTCATGTTAAAACATCATGCAGTCATTTGTTTGTTTACTGTGTCTACGCATATTTTTTTATTATTTTACTATATATTTTTTATTTATTTAAATAATTTACATATAAATAGTTTATTTATTATTTATTTTCCGTTTCGCTTTCTAGGCTGTTGTCGCTTGGTGAACTATTTATTTTCTGAACCAAAATAATTTTCATTCCTGTCATCACTGCTGGAAACTTAAATATTGGGAGTTATTTTTTTTTAATCAGACTACTTGTTGTATAACAGCCCATTACTTGCGCGCACATGGTCGTTTGCATAATCTTCAGCCCGGTTGAAGTAGGCTAATATATTCGTTCATTTTGCTGTTTTAATAACTGTTTAAATGAAGCAGATATTAAGATCTCTTATGAATTAAGATCTCTTTTACTTTCTATAGCTTACAATAAATGTAGAATTAAACCGTAATAATTAGCCTTCATCTTTTTTTCTTTTTTCCCTAAGTGTTATCAATATATTCTTTAGGTATTTTCAATTTCAGCTTTTTATTTCTGCATTATTTATTATTTTAGGCTATTCAGTTGTTTGCGGGTCAGCTGTATTGTTGACGAGAACTGTTTTTGTCTTTCTGAACTGGTTTAAGTTCACTTAGTACTTATAACTGCTGAAAACATGTTAAATGATAAAGTTACTTTAATAGCTTATTAAAGCATTAGCCTACAGGATGAACACGAGTTCGCTTCGCATATACAGGAAGCTTATGACGCAGATGTTTAATGACAATGTTATGTGCAGCTTTTTATTTTTATATTAATCTGTAACTTAAAGTAATATAAAGTTTTGTCAATTTATGTTAGGCCTATGAAATCGATGCAGAATCGATTTATGAATTAATAAAACGTGTATTGAGGAGGATTTCTTTGTGTCTTTTTAACTAGTAGCTGAACCACGGGTAGTCGAGTAACTCCATTATTGTTTTGAAAAGAAATCGATTAGCAGAAACCAGTAGTCGTGCAAGCCCTAATGGCCAAAGACTTTCACTGCTGGCACCATTGAAACTGATGTTAGGCACGAACGACCAAAGGTTAAGCTGTAGCAGCCTGGCTGTGTGTATTGAACTGTAATTACCGTATGTACTGTGAACTCTGATATGTCACCGCCTGTATAATGTTGTGTGCATCACATATTTGCATTCACAAATGTTCCGAATAAAGTGTATTTAGGAGAAACGTATCATCTGTTGAACTGATAAATGACAGAAAATGTTTAATATAGCCACAATATACTGTATAAATGTGTGTGTGTGTGTTTTTTTTTAGAGCCGTGTGATACTTCAAACCGGAGCGCGACGACTGCTATAGTGTTTCTGCTGCTCTTGCTGACCATAGTAGCTGCATCTCTGGCCTTCATACTGTGGAGGTGCGTTAACATTTTCATCACTTTTATTATTTGTGTTCACGTTTTCACTCTAGTTTTATTTTGTAGATATTTAATTTGAGTTTGTTGCATTCATATTTTTAAGATTGTTAAATGCTCGTCATTTTTTTGTATAATTTTATAATATAATTAATTATGTTTTGGTAAGGTAGGTAGGTAGTGCTGTAGCCTCACAGCAAGAAGGTCGCTGGTTCAAGCCTCGGCTGGATCAGTTGGCATTTCTATGTGGAGTTTGCATGTTCTCCCCTTGTTCGCGTGGGTTTCCTCCGGGTGCTCCGGTTTCCCTCACAGTCCAAAGACATGCGGGACAGGTGAATTGGGTAGGCTAAATTGTCCGTAGTGTATGAGTGTGAATGTGTGTATGGATGTTTCCCAGAGATGGGTTGCGGCTGGAAGGGCATCCGCTGCGTGGAACAAATGCTGAATAAGTTGTCGGTTCATTCCGCTGTGGCGACCTCGGATTAATAAAGGGACAAAGCCGACAAGAAAATTAATGAATGAATGTTTTGGTAAACTACAATTTAATACAACAAGTGTCTCTTATGTTTGGCGTGGTGCTGGCCAAGAGAGCGATTCTGATGGAGTGGAAATCCACGACACCTCCAAATGTTTTTAAATGGTTAGCTGAAATGGTTTCTGCCCTCAAGCTGGAAAGGTTACGTTTCTCTAGATTTGACAAAATATGGGGCCCCTTTCTTAGATGTATAGGTTAATAACGTATCTGAAATTATTTTTTTGGTAATACTCTCTCTTTCTCCTTCCTTTTTACATTCATTCATTTTCTTTTCGGCTTAGTCCCTTTATTAATCCAAGGTCGCCACAGCGGAATGAACCGCCAACTTATACAGCATTTGTTTTACGCAGGAGATGCCCTTCCAGCTGCAACCCCTCTCTGGGAAACATCCATACACACTCATTCGCACTCATACACTACGGACAATTTAGCCCAATTCACCAATACCACATGGGTTTGGGCATGTGGGGGAAACCGGAGCACCCGGAGGAAACCCACGCAACCACGGGGAGAACATGCAAACTCCACACAGAAATGCCAACTGACCCAGCCGAGGCTCGAACCAGCGACCTTCTTGCTGTGAGGCGATCGTGCTACTCACTACGTCACCGTGGTGCCGTCCTTTTTACATTTTCTACCATGCTTCTTATTCTGTTAGTCTGGCTGAGATTTTGTATTTATATTTGTGTTGGTGCCGTATTATTGCTGTATTGTTTGCTAGTGTTTTGGTGCATGTTTTAGTTAGTATCAGGTAATAACACTGAGATAACTTTGTTGGAATATAAACATGACGTACACTATTGGATGATATGTTTTTATAAAAACTTCTATAAATAAAGCAAAAAAAAACCCCAAAAAACTACAATTTGGTATGTAGTATGATCATTCAAATAATATTGTTAATAATGAATGTATTTAATAGGGTGACACGGTGGCGCAGTAGGTAGTGCTGTTGCCTCACGGCAAGAAGGTTGCTGGTTCGAGCCTCAGTTGAGTCAGTTGGCATTTCTGTTTGGAGTTTGCATGTTCTCCTAGTGTTCGTGTAGCTTTCCTCCAGGTGCTCCGGTTTCCCTCACAGTCCAAAGACATGTGGTATTGGTGAATTGAATAAACATTGCATAAAACATGCTGGATTAGTTGGCGGTTCATTCTGCTGTGGCGACCCCAGAATCAGTCACTAAGCCAAAGGAAACTGAATGAGTGTAATCTGAGAAGCGATGGCAATGATTTTTGTGCTCATCAGCTTCACAGCACATGTAACGTCAGTGATGTTAAAGCTGAAACTGCAGTGGGTGGAAAATGTGAAACTCATTGTAAAAAAACCACAAGCATGCGTGCGTGCGTGTGTGTGTGTGTGTGTTAACATGACTCAACCTGTGTTATTGATGCAGTGTGTGAAGTAGTGTCTGCAGTCTCCTTCAGTGCAGTAAAAACACCAATGCGGGAGCTTATACCACATTAAAGGGACAGTTCACCCTAATATATTACAAAACAATCCTCATTTACTCACACTCAAGTAGTTTCTTTCCTCTCTGGAACGCAAAAGAAGATATTCTGAAGAATGTTGCAGCTATTGACATCCATGAAAGTCAGTGGGTGGCAGCTACAGCATTTTTCAAAGTATCTCCTTTTGTGTTCAACAGAAGAAAGCAACTCAAACAGGTTAACAAGTGAAGGATCAGTAAATGCTGACAGGTTGTCATTTGTGGGTTTAAGGAGGCATGGAGGGAACAGGAATGTGATGTTAGATCAGAATTAAGATCAGAACATAATCACTTCAGAAATCACAGTGGGGTTTATGATTTCAGGTTTAATTACTTTAATAACTCGGGTTTGAGTAAACGAAACCGCCATCTGACATGAAAAATGTGCTGTAAACAGTGTTGGGTAAGTTACTTTAAAAAAGTAATTAATTACTAATTACTTAATCAATATTGTATTTAAAATCCTTTCCTAATTACTGTGTCTGAAAAGTAACTTAATTACTCAATAAGTAACTTAACTAAATACTTCTTGAAATCCCTATAAACTTGAGTGGACAAATAATAAAAATTTAACTCTGTAAATAATAAATACTTAGATAAAACATATGAGTCAAACATGAAATAGTTTAGCCTTTTAGTTTTCTGAATCATCTTTATTATATTCTATTTTAAAAAAAATCTATAATAATTACATGCATAATAATGTTTAGTATGCAATGTAACCTTCTTAATTATTATTCTGCATATCTATCAATCAGGCAGGATCAGGCAATCTTTACAAAAAAAGCATTATTTTTGGCGGTATTAGAATGAAAGCCCGTGCAGTTTGATCAGAAGTGGACAAAAGGCTTCAGATTTATACGGCATGTTTTTGAACTGGATTGTGTCTCTCTTGTTTACCTGTGATCCGATCGAGCAAAAGGTGTCTTATTACTCTGTAAACAGAGCAGCATCAGTCATGTTAAACTCGCCGACTCCCTCTGTCACATCTGCGTAGTCATCCTAGCCTTTCTCATAGTAATCTTCATAAACCAGCTCATGTCAGGTGCGATAGCCTTGAAAAAGCCGCGCGCTACAGCACGCAGACGCGCAATGAGGAAAAATAAATTGATTAATACTGTAATGTTCTTGTCTGGGAATATTTTCATTTGGTAAAACAGCCACTCGCTTCAGCTGAGTCCGACATCTGCCGCTTTATGACGAGCAGCAAACTGGCGCGCGGCGCTATCACACGCATCTGCACTACGATGATTTTAAAGCGCCAGAGTTTACTTTTACCTTTAGAACATAAATCAATAAAATTGTGTAAGATTATTCAGCGAGTTTAATTATTTTACAATGTAACGCAGGTACATTATAAGTAACTGTAATTAAAATACCTAAACAGTACCTGATACAGTAATTAGTTACTTCACTTTTTCAGTGGAAAAGTAATTTAATTACAGTAACGCGTTACTTAGTTACTTAGTAACACACTCGCTGTAAACTTTATATTTATAATATTATTTACAGCGGGATAGTTTACAGTGTGCTAGACAAATGAACCAGTATTTAGAGTAAGACTGCAGCTCTATTTGTTTTTACATTTATTTATTTATTAAGCAACTAAGTAATGTGTGTATGTATATAGCACATTTATCATACAGTATATGGCCACACACACCCAAAGCGCTGCACAATCATGCCCTTCCAGCTGCAACCAATCACTGCGAAACATCCATACACTCATTCACACACATTCAATACAGACAATTTATTTCACCAAATTCACCAATACCACATGTGTTGTACTGTGGGGGAAACCGGAGCACCTGGAGGAAACCCACACCAACACGGGGAGATCATGCAAACTCTACACAGAAATGCCAACTGACCCAGTCGAGGCTCGAACCAGCGACCTTCCTGCTGTGATTACAAATATAGTTATTAATTGTCAGGTAAAACATTTGATTAATCATTAATAAATTGTTACATATCAATATTCATCATATTACATTTTAATATTATAAATAATTATAGATATTAATTCTGTGACGTAATACAGGTTCATTATAAATAAAGCATTACATATCCTAATATTCATCATAATTCTATTTTAATATTTTAAATAATTATAATGATAAATTCTGTCAGGTAACACAGATTATTAATAAATGGTTGCATATATTAATATTCACATGATATATTTTACATTAATAATAATTATAGGTATAAATTCTGTCACATTATTAATTATTTTTTAAATTAAATGTTTTATTTATTGTCATAATATAAATCCAGAACTAATAACTGCAGTTCTCTTTATCTCATCCTTCATTTTTATTACAATTTTAATTCAGTTTATTTGTATATATTCTTTATTCTCTATAGCTGCATGCCCTTTATAGGTCCCCTGCGATACATATTTCATTCATTCCTTTTTCTTTTCAGCTTAGTCCCTTTATAAATCTGGGGTCGCCACAGTGTAATGAACCACCAACTTATCCATGTGTTTTCACACAGCGGATGCCCTTCCAGCTGCAACCCATCACTGGGAAACACCCATTCATACACATACACTAGGGCCAATTTAGATTTCCCAATTCACCTGTACCGCATGTGTTTGGACTCTGGGGGAAACCAGACAAATCCCACACTAACACAGGGAGAACATGCAAACTCCACACAGAAATGCCAACTGACCCAGCCGAGGCTCGAACCAGCGACCTTCCTGCTGCAATACATATTTAATAATCCATATAATAAATACAAATCTACCTCACCTCTGCTCCGTTTCTGGATTCATGGTTTCTGGTGTTTTCTGTTTGATTCAGGAGACGCAGACATGGAGGGAACAGACCACAGAGACTGAGGGAACCCTATGAAGAACATCTGTGAGCCTCACGCTGATCTCAGACCTGCCAACCTGACCAAAATAACAACACTAATCGACTGTTCATATTTCATATTGCACATTTCTAGAAGATATTTATGATATTAGTGTATTTATAAGAACACAGTAGACTAGTATCATCAGAGGGTTCAGTTAACACGCTGCATTCTCAAATACTGGACTCTGATTGGTCGGATCATATTACTATGATCATCAACAAACTCATTTAGTGTTTTTGTTATTATTATTATTACTAAAAATGATAGAATTTGTTATCATTAACATTAAAAAGGTCAAATTTGAGATCTTTTCAATGTATTAGTGAGTAAATACTACAGATATTTACAGTATTGTTCATTTCCTGTGCCTAGTTTTGCTCTGTGCGTTCTTGTTTGAGCCCATTAATTCATGTACTTTTGCTGACCCCATAATACTCTAATAATAAACAATCTAAATCAGAGAGAAGCGAGGACGCTGCAGACTGGCCCAGTTTCTCCTTCATCTGACATTACAGATGAGGAGCGTGAGGGTCTTCTGGACGGTAATCAGTCTAAACTACATCTGCATCACATTTGCATAATGAGCTCTTTTGTATTCTGTAATTATGAGGTCAAAAATCCACAAGTTCACAAATACGAAAGACGTGGAACGAATGACGAGCGAGTCTACATCTCACAAATCTGATTTCATTCCTCTGAGTTTCTGTCCTCGGTTTCTGACTTACACTCACCGGCCACTTTATTAGGTACACCTTACTAGTAACGGGTTGGACCCGCTTTTGCCTTCAGAACTGCCTTAATCTTGGCATAGGTTCAACAAGGCACTGGAAATATTCCTCAGAGACTTTGGTCCATATTGACATTGATTCGATAATCAGTTGCTGCAAATTTGTCGGCTGCACATCCATGATGCGAATCTCCCGTTCCACCACATCCCAAAGGTGCTCTATTGGATTGAGTTCTGGTGACTGTGGAGGACATTTGAGTACAGTGAACTCATTGTCATGTTCAAGAAACCAGTCTGAGATGATTCACGCTTTATGACATGGTGCGTGATGCTGCTGGAAGTAGCCATCAGAAGATTTGATTTGATTTAGTTTATTTTCGAACAAAAATATCATACATAAAATATCTTTAACAAAAGATACATTTCAACATGGTCGAAAATGGAGCAGGATGAAGCACAAGCTTATTATTTTCCCACCCCATTACCACACACATCATTCGTCTATTACTTAAACTTATTTCTTTCTCCTTTTTTTTTTTTTAACTTGTCTCTTCTTTTTACATTGGACATTTTATCCTTTTGGCATCTTCAACATACTACATGTTTGATTCCATTTATACATTTGCATTTTATAGCACAAAATAAATAAATAAAGTCAAAAATCGTAGTAACATAGTAATGCAAATAGCCATTAAGTTAAATTTCATCAAACCTTCCTGATTTTATCCTTTTTAATCACCTTCATCATTATATGCCTTTAATAATATATATTTATACAACTTTTTAAATTGATTAATATCCTGACAAGATGGGGACACTGTGGTCATAAAGAGATGGACATGGTCAGTAACAATACTCAGGTAGGCTGTGGCGTCGACACGACGCTCAATTGGTACTAATGGGCCCAAAGTGGGCCAAGAAAATATTCCCCACACCATTACACCACCACCACCAGCCTGAACCATTGATACAAGGCAGGATGATCCATGCTTTCATGTTGTTGATGGCAAATTCTGACCCGACCATCTGAATGTGGCAGCAGAAATGGAGACTCATCAGACCAGGCGACGTTTCTACAATCTTCTATCATCCAGTGTTGGTGAGCCTGTGTGAATTGTAGCCTCAGTTTCCTGTTCTTAGCTGACAGGAGCGGCAACCGATGTGGCCTTCTGCTGCTGTAGCCCATCTGCCTCAAGGTTGGCCGTGTTGTGTGTTCAGAGATGCTCTTCTGCAGACCTCGGTTGTAACGAGTGGTTATTTGAGTTACTGTTGCCTTTCTATCAGCTGGAACCAGTCTGGCCATTCTCCTCTGACCTCTGGCATCAACAAGGCATCTGCGCCCACAGAACTGCCGCTCACTGGATATTTCCTCTTTCTCAGACCATTCTCTGTAAACCCTAGAGATGGTTGTGCGTGAAAATCCCAGTAGATCAGCAGTTTCTGAAATACTCAGACCAGCCCATCTGGCACCACCAACCATGCCACGTTCACAGTCACGTAAATCACATTTCTTCCCCATTCTGATGCTCGCTTTGACCTGCAGCAGATCATCTTCACCATGTCTACATGCCTAAATACATCGAGCTGCTGCCATGTGATTGGCTGATTAAAAATTAGCATTAACGAGCAGTTAGACAGGTGTGCCTAATAAAGTGACCACTGAGCTACTGTGCAGCAGAATCCCAAACAATGCTCTCTAATAATAAGTCCAAGAAAGCAGTATGTAAATACTGAAATGTGTAGGACCTGAGACAGAGCCGTGGAGAACACAAAGTCTGACGTGTTTATATTAGATTCACTGTTATATAAAGCATCAACCTGAGAGCAAATCACAGAAATAGGATTCAAACACTATGACAGAGACGCCAAATCATGTCTGAAGCTCTCCATCAAGATACGAGTGACTCATTACACACATAATAACAATAAAATCAGTATATAGAGTTGGTCAGACTTTACAATAAGGATTCTTTGGTTAATAATTTTACTAACACCCATTAATTATGAACAAAACTTGTTCAGCATTTATTAATCATAGTTCAGCATTTACTAATATATTAATAACATCAAAATTCATGCTTGGTAACATTAGCTAATTTACCTCAGTTAACATGAACAACTGTGTTATCATTAGCTAACATGAACAAACAGCTAGCTAACATGTTTGCCTATTGTTCATATTAGTAAATAACATTAATACAACCTTATTGTATAGTATTACCATAGAATTCCATTACAACTTCCTATTTGGTGACTTAAATATATATTTCGAGCTCTGCTTTTATTGTGTCTCTCGTCCTTGTCCTACATCTAGCATGTCGTTAATCTTACCTTGGTTTATGTTCAAGTCGATGCACGTCTCCTTTCTCATTGCACAATAGCTTATTGCCAACATAAACAGCGTAAAATGTCAAGGAGTCCCGGAGGAGCGTTAATCTAGCGTTGATATTGTTCCAGAGAGAGGAAAGCTCCTCAGGCACCGCTGGAAGTTTGCAAGCAGCCAATTAGCGGTGTAGAATGGGGAACAGAAATCAGCGACTTCCCGCCATCTTTCAAGCCGTCGAACTGCAGCCTTACGCGGGGTGAGAGGTGAGATCGTGCCGCGGCGGAGCGCCATCTGTCACGGAGAAAACAGAGACTCGACACAGATGAAGATGATCATATGTTAATCACAGACGAAAAATGACTGACTGAGTGAATGAATAAAGCTCAGGGTCACTTCATACATCACCGAGACACCAGTTTTAGATCCGCTTAAACCTGCAGACTGTATCTCCAGTGATTTATGCATCAATATATTACATATAGTAGACTCTCGTTTCATAATGGCTACAGTACAGTATATGGCCTATTATTTTCAGGGTTGTTCTTGTCATTTAAAATATTAGTAATTATTTGCTAACTGAAATTGGCGATACAATAAAAAGTAAATGTTAGATGGAAAAAAAGTACATTTTGTTAAATACTAAACCTAAAATCTAAAAAGTACAAAAAAGTAATCTAATCTAATCTCATCTCATTTTCATACGCTTTTTCTGGGGCCGGGTCACGGGGGCAGCAGTCTTAGGAGAGAACCCCAGACTTCCCTCTCCCCAGACACTTCCTCCAGCTTCTCTGTGGGCATCCAGAGGCATTCCCAGGCCAGCCGAGAGACATAGTCCCTCCAGCGTGTCCTGGGTCTTACCTGAGGCCTCCTCCCGGTCAGATATGCCTAGAATATCTCTCTAGGTAGGCATCCGAAACAGATGCCCTAACCACCTCAGCTGACTTCTCTCCATGTGGAGGCGCAGCGGCTCTACTCCGAGCTCCTCCCGGGTGACAGAGCTCCTCACCCTATCGATAAGGATGCACCCTGCCACGGTAACTTATTTCGGCCGCTTGTATCCGAGATCTTGTCCTTTCAGTCGTGACCCAAAGCTCATGACCATAGGTGAAAGTAGGAACGTAGATTGACCAGTAAATCTAGAGCTTTGCCTTTCGGCTCAGCTCCTTCTTTACCACAACAGACTGATACATCGACCACATTACTGCTGCCACTGCACCAATGCGCCTGTCAATCTCACGTTCCATCCTTCCCTCACTCGTGAACAAAACCCCAAGATACCTGAAATCCTCCACCTGGGGTAAGGACTTTCCTCCAATCTGGAGACGGCAGACCACCTTATTCCATTGGATCACTATGGCCTCGGACTTGGAGGCACTCTGTAGCAAACCGCCCCAGTGCATGCTGAAGGTCCATGTTCGATGAAGCCAACAGAACAACATCGTCTGCGAATAACAGAGATGAAATCCTGTGGTCCCCGAACCGGACCCCCTCCAGCCCAAGGCTGTGCTTTGAAATTCAGTCCATAAAAGTTATGAACAGAATTGGTGACAAGGGGCAGCCCTGCCGGAGTCCAACATGCACTGGAAACAAGTCTGGCTTACTGCCAGCAATGCAAACCAGACTCCTACTCTGTTCATACAGGGACGAGACGGCCCTTAACAGAGCGCCTCTGACCCCATACTCCTAGAGCACCCTCCACAGAATGCCATGAGGGATACGGCCGAATGCCTTCTCCAAGTCCACAAAGCACTCACAGGGGGAGCGGTATAGGCCGATGCATTGTGGAATGGGTTCCATGACGCGAATCCAAATCTATTGCTCGGTAAATTTGATGCAGGAATGAATGAAACTCAATGTTCACGTCTTTTAACTAGTGAAAAAAGAGCAATGTATTAGCGCGTTCCGCATCTGGTGTGAACACAGCATAAGAGTTCAGACTTAAACTCAACCCAGGCTCATTCTGAAAACGTCCCCCTATATACATTTCTGGAGAGCACCAAATATGTCCCAGGAGGTACATTTTTTTTTTTTTTGCAGTTTTTGTTTTCGTGAATCCACCAGAGGCCGCTGTGTACGCTTTTTCAGATCTTAAATTTATCTTGCGAGTGCCATTCATACCTGCTCTTATTATGTAAATCCACCAGAGGCTGCTGTCGACTGACTGACTGGCCTGATTGACTGACAAACCCTCTTCCTTCCCTAAACCCAACCGATAGTGTTTTCAAAAGCACAGATTGACCCATCCACCCCTCTGGACCCAACCAACAGCGTTTTAAAAAGCAATGCAGAAAAAGAAAAGCCATCCCCTGATTTTTACCTCATTCTCACCCTGTTATTTACTTTATTTTATGCCTTTTGATTTTGTCTTACCTGCTTTCTGGAACCGCTCTTTGCCGGACTTGAACCCCGTCATCATGGTCAACTCCTCTCTGCGTCTCAAGTGCCGACGTACACTGTAAGCCACCGGACAAACTGGTAACAGCGGGAAAGCAGTCCATACGGACGCAAGTTGTCAGCTGGTTAGCATGAAAAGGGACGGCTTCATACCGCCCCATAGACTGATTGCACACGGCCGCCATTTTAGACAATGAAATCGAGGCTGCGGTGGAATTTACTCAGGAGGTACACACAGGAATGTTGTTTGTGTACCTGCTGTATATCTGATCAGCAAAGAGAAAGTGACACATATTTATACTTTCACCACCGTCCGACTGACCCGAAGGTCCGTTCTGAATGAATAGTGATAATAAAAAGGGATATCAGATCTCATTTTCAGCAAAGTTAGGGAAATGGCTCTAGTTAGCTAACGTTTTCTTTCCCAAACACTTGTTTTAGAGGCCATTTATCAAACTCAAGTTAATGAACTGCTTCTTTCAGTATATTAGACTCGTCACAATACAAAATTTCCGTTCTGAAAGTAGTAATAACCTCCGATTCCCGTGAAAATTTAAGGCACTGTTGATGGCGTTCTTCAACAGCACTGATTTGCTGTTTCGTTCACGTGCTCAACAGAAATGACCGTGATTGGCCGTGACGGTCATCAAGTCAAGGCACTTGCGGCACTTCGCTGATGTTTACCGAGTGCAAACACATATGAGCGATCCGCTTGAATCGACTTATCTTCACAACTTTAAAACGTTCCAGTGTTCGTGTATCTGTGTTTGCAATCTTTGTAGAGCGGTGAACTGATGACCTTCACTGCCAATCACAGTCATTTCTGTTGAGCACTGGTGAATACTGTGGCAAATCAGCGCTGCTAATGAACGCGCTCAGTGGTGCTGAAATGTTAGCGGGAAATGGACGTTTTTAAAACTTCAGTAGCGGGACAACACTATTACAGACAACACAGGGGTGTGCTACAGAGGGGTGTGCCATTGTTTTATCTCTAACCGGGTTACATAGGCTGAAGCAGGGAAGCCCCCAACAGTATTTACCTGCAGCCATGAACTGAAGTCTAGGAGGACACTTCAGTGTATTACTCTTAAAGTGACGTTGTTTGATGCCTAATATGCTTTTAATTGTTTAAAATAAACGTAACAGAATGATATTAAAGTGATGTTTACACCATTTCTGCATTTTGAAAATCGCAGCAACAGCTGAAGATTTGTAGTCCACAGCATGTTGCTGCAATGTTTACAGTGCTGATCCTATACTTCCGGATTTCTTCCCACCGCAGCCTCACTTTCGTGTTTTAAAATGGCGACCATGTGAAATAAGCGTATGGCGTTCACTTCAAAGGCAAAATGCAGGCATACGCACACCTAGCTACATAATTCACGATCTCCAGAAATGTATATAGGGCTACGTTTTCAGAATGAGCCTGTGTTGCTTAAACTCAATCAGTTTAAAATCAGCCATTTTAATCTAAGTTCTACATGGGCCTCAGAAATGTCTCTTATTGCTTATCAAGTGTTTATTTCTGTCCATTCAGTCGATTTAAAAAAAAAAAAGTCGACAGACGTTACATCCAAACACAATCAACACAATGAATGAGGGTGCTTTCACGCTTGGTTCAATTGCCTGGACCGGACACAAGTTCGATTGTCCCCCCCCTTGCCACCTTCTCAGTTGGTTTGTGTTCACACTGTCTTTTTTCCTCCTGAACCCCGATACGCTTGCATCATTAAGCCGCTGTTTTGTGTACGGCGGTTGCCAGGTGACGAAAGCAAAGCGCCAAAATGGAAAGACATCCACACTCCGCATATCGCCGTTGTCTCGCTTTTACTGAACCTTTTGGTTTTGGACATACAGAAAGCGACTTGTGACTATCTGCTGCAAAAATAATATAAACGTTCAGAACATCACGCGATGTCTGCAGAAGCTGGAGGATTATCATTATCACTGTTTGTACTGGGTCAGTCCCGCTTGTCGTCAAGGTAAGTGACATACACAGACGCACACACGCGAATGAACGTTATGAAAACTACAGTTCACTTCCGGCTTTTGGTACGATTGCATTCATACTACAAGTAAACCGTACCAGAGTTCACATGAACCGTATCTCAGACCACCTCTTTCAGGCGGACTCTGAGTTTAGAAGACGTGTTCACACTAGCTAAACGTACCGTACTATGACATCAAACGAACCGGGGTGCGGAGCAAAAGTGCTAGTGTGAAAGCACCCTGAATCTGCAGCGCAAACCAACAAACCCAATTAAAACCCAGATCTGTGTTTCAAAAGCAAAGCTTTTTATTGCAAGTATTAGTGAAAGATACACTCCAAACTGAAGCAAAGCAACACTAAAAGGCCATTGATCTACAAAGAGAGTATTATTAAACAAAGAAAGACATCTGAAAGTAAAAGAAAGATCCCTTGGTCCGTCAGAGAGACTCTGCAGAGGAGAGAGAGGAGAGGACAGAGACACGGAGATCACGGAAAAAAAACGACAGAGAAAATCAAATAAAATAAAGCACACACACACGCCGCGGCTGAACTTTGGCTCTTTCGTATAAGCACAGAGAAAGATCCTCTGGTACCAAGAGACGTGAAATGACAGAAAAACACGTTTGCATCGGATGGTTCACAGTCCGTCAGTGGAATGCTGGAGCGTCGCATTAGCAGTAAACCGTTTTGTAAACATTTTTAAGAGCCGTTCAGCCATTTTGGTGCAACTTCGTCCCGAGCTCGATGCCTCTGTCCTCCTGGAAAATGAGCACGTTCTCCGAAATCCAAAATGCAATGCTTTGCGACGAAAATGCATGTTTTTTTTAATGTTTGTTTTGTTGTCGCACAGTTAGTGGTTTAATAGATGCCGCGTAGGGAGTTAGTAGTTGCATCTCTACGCACAACTAAAGGCGTCAAATTGGAAAAACGAGTACAGTTAAGGCTGAGGCTCATATATATATATATATATATATATATAT
>CAIGQQ010031697.1:4478791-4507400 GCA_903798035.1 Danio albolineatus
ATATATATATATATATATATATATATATATATATATATATTTATATTCATATTCATATATATCTGAGTGGAATGGGACCCTCTCTCTGGCACGAAGACGACTGAAACTCAAGCGAATGACAAACACACCGTGACTCCATTGAAAGCACCGGACGCTTCTGAACATCCTTCCAGGGAAACGTGTATGGCTAATAAAGAGTTTTAGCAGCTCTTGGATGAAACGGTCAGCTTTGAATGAGTGTGGAATAAAGTCAGCGTGTTTTCTCCGTCCCTCAGAGGCGAGATGATCTGGAAAAGACACGTCAGGCTTGTGGTTGTGCTTGTTATGTGTTTGTTTGTGTGTGTGTGTGTGTGTGTGTGAGAGCTCGAACTGTGCGGATTCTCCAGCCGCGTTATAATAATAAGCACTCCCTCAATAAATACACCGTTAAATATTTCCCATATATATTTCCAATATATTAAAAGAAACGGACACATTTAAATAGGACAACAAAATAAACGTTGGCTCAATAAAAAGAAGATACGTGTTATGATTCGAAAAAAGAATAGCTTCGTTTTCTTACGGTTAGACTTCTTGCTCTACAATGGTTAAAGATATTAGTCGTCAGGCATTAGTCAAGCATTACACTTTAATCGAAGTAATAATATCTGGGTGAGTCTCGAGAGCACGTGTCCTTCCCAAAGTCACGAGGAAATTTGTGTTTTGCATCAAGCCTCATTCACACTACGACAAGCAACCGTTCATTTCAACAAAGCGAGCGACTTTCGGCGACCGTTGGCGACCAGCTGGACGTGTCGAGAAACGCAACAAAGTTGAGAATTCTTCAACTTTATGCAAATGAAGATCAACTTTCTTGAGCGACAGCCAATAGGAGGTCGAGAAGAGCTCACGTGATCCTCTCTCAGATTGCTCAGTGGCTGGTTGTATTCGTGCTGTATAGACATACACAGACCTGCGTTTGAAGCAGGTCGCCACCCAGAGCGACAGGCATCTCGACCTGCAACTAGAGGGATGCAGAGTTAGCATTAGCTCTACTGTTAAAGATCTGGGTGTCATATTAGACAGCAATTTAACTTTTGAAAGCCATATCTCCCATATCACAAAAACTGCATTCTTTCATCTGAGAAATATTGCTAAGCTACGAAGTATGCTATCCATCTCAGATGCAGAAAAGCTAGTTCATGCTTTTATGACTTCCAGGCTGGATTACTGTAATGCTCTGCTCGCTGGTTGCCCAGCCTCCTCTATTAACAAACTTCAGCTAGTACAAAATGCAGCCGCCAGAGTTCTTACCAGGTCTAGAAAATATGATCATATCACCCCAATTTTATCCTCGTTACACTGGCTGCCTGTTAAGTTTCGTATTGAGTTCAAAATATTACTTCTTACATAAAGCATTAAATAATCTAGCTCCTGTTTATCTAACCAACCTTCTGTCTCGCTACAATCCAACCCGCTCTCTAAGATCTCAAAACTCAGGGCTTCTAGTAGTACCCAGAATAGCAAAATCAAATAAAGGGGGTCGAGCCTTCTCATTTATGGCTCCTAAACTCTGGAATAGCCTTCCCGACAATGTCCGGGGCTCAGACTCACTCTCACAGTTCAAAACTAGATTAAAGACCTATCTTTTTAGTAAAGCATACACTCAATACATCACTTAGCGGTATGATGCACGAATGTGCTCCACGCATCCCCTTTAAATACACCATGAACTGCAGCTACGCTAATTATTTTCTTTGTTCTCTTTTCCAACTGGGGATACTCTTCCCGAGGCCCCCAGAGACTATGCAGCGCCACGGATGCGATCCAAGACCCGTGACGAGACGATCCCAAGGCTCCTTAACCCTGGACCAGGCTGTATCCTGAGCAGCTGCTTGGCGGAGTAGCAAGCAAGAGACGGATTCCCGTGACCCTCCAAGGACAAACGAGCCTCGAGTTCTCCAGCCTCCAGCGACTAGACTGCAGCTAGAGCTGCGCATCGATGGATTACTCTTCAGTGTTTGGACTCTAAGTAGTGAATATTAAACAACACTGAACTGAACTGAACTCAGCTATATACTAGCTAATAATTTACTAGCTAATAACTAAACTGACATTTTCAATTTACTATAACCTTCTATGTGAAGCTGCTTTGACACAATCCACATTGTAAAAGCGCTATACAAATAAAGGTGAATTGAATTGAAATCTAAAGTCGCTGCTAGTGTGAATGAGGCATGTGGCATACTCTTCGATATTAATGAACTAAACTGTTCGTCAACTGTGACAGCTGGGAAATTGAAATTGAACGAAACTTTAACAGAATCTAATTATTACATTAATTAAATCAGCGTTTAATTTAATTAGTTTAATTCATTAACAAACATCACTTTTAATATTGCAACAACTTTCTTTGCAACAGAATTTGCTAAATATTGATTAAAAAGCCCACTTTAACAACCAATTTTTGCAACAATTACTGCCGTGTTCAGACTGCTTGATTTAAGCCCCAATTCTGACTCGCCAACAGGTTCAGAAATCGCCGACAAACGCTCAAAATCTCCAATAATATTAAGCTGCAGACCCGCACGTTTCAGCACACACAATCTAGGACACATCATCTAGGCGGGGCGAACTATATATGGTTAGACGGATGTTAAAGTTATTAACGTCTTCTCCGACCTCGTCATCAATACATTTTTATATATATATTGTCAATAAATAGTGTACACAATAAACAATAGTCTATACTATTTCACAAATATGGTGATCGAGTCAGGCGAATGGGAAACGTTGTTTCCGATCGTCTGTTAATATAATAGACTGAACCGTTATCTGTCCGTCATCATAGATGATCCGTCAGTATTTATCTGACAGAGTCAGTATAGCAGATACTGAAAACAGAGACATATGAATGATCTAAATTGGACAGGTTTAATTTATATAATGGATTCATTATAATGAAGGAAATAATAGCAAGTTAATACAGATGGGGCTTTTAGAAATGCGCATCTCAGGGAACAGAATGCCAGAAGTACTCAGGGACCTTCTCTGACAAAGGAAATACATTATCAGTAGAGGGCAGCTGAGCTTTAGTCTCAGTAGTGGCCAATTCTTTTTCTCAGTGGAAGATGGAGGTGTTTTCTCCATGTTTTGTTCATATTTGCTTAACTCTCATACAATGCTGCGCCTGGGATAGTTGTGTTTATTGTTTTCTCATAAGAGAAATGGTTTCATTTTAGACACAGGCTCGTAAAGGCTATAATACATCTTTATATGTAATTAAAAAATCTTTTTGCATGTAATAAATGTATAACACTACAATAATAATAATTTTACTCCAGCGATAAAATACTATTTATTTGCTAAATCAAAAAGTAGTCATTAGGGTTTCAACTACTTATTTTCATAAAACTGCAGTGGGAAACTGAAGTGGGAAACCCTGAACTCTTCACAGTCACGGACTGTGTCGATCGCTATATTTGTGAAAAACGGTAGGTGGCGATAATGCTCCTAAAGAGTTAGTCGTCGTTAAACAAGAATAAATAGAAGACTGATGCATTAACATATGGTTCGCCCCTGCCTAGATCGTGTGTCCTGGATTGAGTGTGCGTGTCTGTGGGTCTGCAGCTGGAGATATCAAAATCACAGGCAAACCGGTGCTCAATCACATGAGTAACAATCACACAGTGTGAACTATCAAAGACACTCTCTGAGAGAATCGCAGATGAGTCTCCGACGCCTGTGAGATATTTGGCGTGCTAAATATCTGGAGCTGTCAGCGATTCAGATCATGCCATGTGAAATGTGTTCTGGTTGAAAATATCAATGCCGATCAGCTACAGCCAATGAGAGACCAGCATCCACTAGTATGAGTCTCTGCAGGCCAGCGAGAGAAGTTGAGGGCTTCTCTTCGGTCTATTTGGACTCAAGAAATGGAGGATAAGCTAGTATTAATTTGGCAGGAGCACAAGTGTCTGTTTGACGTGTCATCTGAGCAATACCACAACCGGGTCGAAGAAGAAAAAAGTTTTAGAGAAATTCTCTCATTCGCTTAACGTCACTTCTCGCGTGTGTTTGGTTGTGAGACGTAGTTTGTGGACCAAGACAGTCGATTCTCCTATTGTACAGCGTACAGCCATGCAGTGTGAAACCCCCTGTCCCTGATCCATCTTACAGTGTAAACACAGCCATGACGGAAAGCTGCCGCAGATAGTCATGCGATGTGAAAACATGACGGCACTACTTTGAAAATCGTGCAGTCTGAACTCAGCATAAAGCAGAGACTCCCTACAAGTTCATTACATTAAATCCTCAAAGTAAAAGCAATGCAACTATCATTACTGTTACAATGAATAAATGCATTTCAGTTTTTTGCAGTGCAACAATGAGAATTACAAAAGGAAAAAAGAGGATTTCAGAGAGTAATGGGTGTAATTCTCCTAAAAACAATGCAAAACAGCATTTCTTCTCTCCCTCTGAGCATGAAATGTGAGCAGGACACGTGGTTTCGTGAGATTCACCCGTTTGCAGTTTCTTCCGCTATCGTTTGCAGCATACCAAGGTAAGTGAGGTGCAGTGTTTTGCGATCTCTCATCGAGGTATTTCCTCCTGGACCAACAGCCACCCAATGTGGCGAAATACAGGCCGATCGAATGCATCAAACACATGAACTGTAAATGCATGTAGACTCACAAGGGCCACTGCACACCGAGAGGGAGCGAACAACCACAACAACGTCAACTAAAAATCACTTTCAAAGGAACAGTCCCACTGCTTTATTTGAAAACAGGCTCATTTTACAGCTCTCCTAGAAATTAATATCTGAGATTTGTCATTTTTGAATCCATATAGCTGATCTCTGTATCTTGCAGGAGAATTTTTAGCTTAGCTTAGCATAAATCATTGAATCGGATTAGACCGTTAGCATCGCGTTTTTAAAAATGACCAAAGAGTTTAACAAAGGCACTACACAGATTGTATCTGGTGGTGCAGAGTAGCGCTTGCTGCTAGGGACTATTTCAGGTGCTATGCAATATCATTGTGCCTGCTGCAGCCATAGTACGGCAGCAAAGTTCCTTGGTTATTACGCCAGAATAAAAGTATAGTTCCTAGACATTTCAGACTAGAAAATAGCAACTATTTAGTAGTAATAGCAATGATATTAGTACACTATGTAACTACAGAAGTGTCAAACATTAAAAAGCATAATTTTTTGCTCATCTTTGAGTGAGATGCTAACGGTCTAATCTGATTCAATGATTTATGCTAAGCTAAGCTAAAAGTGGCTCCCGCCAAACCTGGAGATCGACTGAATGGATTAAAAAATGGTATAAGTCTACTGTTTAACTTTAGGGGAGCTGTAAAATGAGCCCGTTTAGAGTGTTAGGGGGTGTATAGTGAAATCTAAAATAAGACATCAGTGGTGGCCCACTGTAAACCTTAAATAATCTCGCTCAAGTTCCCCTCAGCAAAGATTCCAAGTGCTAGAAAGCGACTTCTGCTGGAGTAGATGAAAACAGGGGCTTATGGGGGTGAAGTAAAGTAAAACAGGAGAGCAAAGCCCTGTGACTTTGCTTCCTTGTTTGGGTGGCAGTCTTTAAAGTGCTGTGCTAGGCTTTGCCGTCCAGGGTCAGGCTGTGTGTCAAATGAGTGTCCGCTCTGCCCTTCATCTAAAGGTAGCACATATGAACCCTTCCATTGCATTGGTCCGGACTCTTAATACAGTATGATACAACCGTCTGCTCGTATACTTGGCATATTTCATCATCATATAACATCTGAATATACAAAGAGGCACCATTACCAGCCTCCAGGTGGAGATACAAATGTGTTCATGTGTGTTTGCGTGTGCAACACCTTCTTCAAGGTAAGAATAAGACTAATATGCTCTTTGATTTCTCACTTTAGTCTCAGATTATTCAGCACCATCATGAGGAAAGGCACTTTCTATGAACTTTGAACTCGTGTTACGTTTTAGACCCTAAAATAAGAAGACCCTCCCAAAAAAAAAAAAAAGCGCTGAAATCAAAGACAAGACGAGAGGGTCGAGGAAAATGCACCGTGTCTGACGTGGCCGCTTATCTTCGTTTTTAACGGAAGCCATTCAGTCAGGCGATAAACTCAAGTGTGCTACGAAGCGATGGCCCTTCTTCACAACATCTGCTAGCACAGAAACTCCAACAACACACACGCACACTATCGACAGTCTTCAGTTAAACATACACAGGCAATACGTGTTGGAGCTTTAAAGGAATCATGCAGGTAAAAATGAAATTGCATTCATTTTCTCACCCGTATGTCATTCCATGCTTTTCTGCACTGACATTAGCTGTGTTTCCATCCAAAGATGCCAATTAGATTCATGCACAAAACTAAAATATTGCATAAAACATGTTTAAATAAATCCAATAAGTCAAAGAGAACGAAATCATCACATGCTGATAAACCGATGGCAAATATCAATATGAAACACTGGACTTGCAGTGGTAGGAGAAGCCAACATGGGCCCTTTTTCTTCTACAATAAATGACTTGCGTCTCAGGAGTCAATGACAAAACGCAATGCGTTGGCGATTGGAGCACTTAGACATTCTTTGAGAGCGCAGACAGACCCTTAAGACAGTTCTGATTTAGGTAATATAAATTTAGATGGATGGATTAATAAGGACATGAAACTGTTTTTTATACTTCTGGCAGCTAGTAAAAAAGTAATTACAAAAAAATGGTTAAAATTAGAGTCACCTACAGTTGAAGAATGGATTGAAACAGCGCACACTATATATGTCATTAAGTATATATATATATATATATATATATATATATATATACTAAATATATATGTCATCTTTTTCCTTAAGAACACAGACTGAATACTTTTTTCTAATTTGGAGTAAATGGATTGAGTATATATCACCAATCTGCCTGAATTTTGTAACTTTTAAATGTAATATTATGCGTCTAAATGAGTACTCTTTCTTCTTTAAATATAATCTTTTAAAGGATTTGTAGCTATCTATAGTTATTGTTAAAGGGAAGAAAACACACAGCATATACAAAATCTGTACATTTCTTTCTGTAAGAGAGATTATGTAAATTACATATGTATTTTCTTTTGAAAACTCAAAATAAAATATATATATATATATATATAAAAAAGCCAATAAGTATACAATAATAATACTACTAAACCACTGTGATGACAGACTTTGGCTGAGGGATTTTAAAAATGAGCAAAACTACATATCAGATCTTTTACAATGTGCTGGAAACACTGGTTTGTCCATTAACATGTCCCATCATGCAACTTTTTATCATCACATGATCTGTTTAAACTAAATTGCATGATTTATTTTTAATGCACATTCAAGAATTCATTCAGTAATTGTGTTTTCATTGTAGTTTTTGTGCATTTTTGATAAACTACTCAGTTATTTACACAAGTTTTTCCAAATGTATGCATCTTGGTGTCTCCAGTAAGATTTATTTTATGCGATATTCCAAAATGTGCACAAAAATAGGTGGATGGAAACATAGCTATTGCCTTTGGCAGCCAAATGTGACTCATTTGTACTATCAAGCTCCACAATTAACGGAAAAAGCTATTAAAACAGCAGCTCGTGCAGGCTTGAAACAACATATGGGTAAGTAAACAATTATTATTTCTAACTGAACTATTCCTTTAAAGAGACACTTCTTGCCAAAATATTAGGCAAGTGTTAGTAATATAATAATATATACATAAATTTTTTTTAAAGTTAGATCTACACAAAAATAAAATTGCATGACACCTCATCAAGATTGCTTGTGAAACTGATAGCAGTTTGGCAGCCACACACTCACGGTTTTACTTCCAAGGCTCTGAAGCACCAATAGTGGTTTCATTGGGGAAGGGAACAATTTCAGCAGCTGCAGTTTGGATGCTTATGCATCATTCAAACCACTTTAGATGGGCGTAAAGCATGCTGTACCTTTGATGCACAATTTAGCCTGCACTAAACCAGGGGTGCCCAAACTCGGTCCTGGAGGGCCGATGTCCTGCAAAGTTTAGTTCCAACCCCAATCAGACACACCTAATCAAGCTCTTACTAGGCTTTCTAGAAACATCCGTGCCAGTGTGTTGAAGCTAAAATCTGCAGGACACTGGCCCTCCAGGACTGAGTTTGGGCACTCCTGCACTAATCACTTTATATAGGAGCTTGCCGACTTTGACAAATGTTTATCAGGTCATTATTCAAAATACGTTATATACAGTTGAAGACAATATCATGGTCTCCTGTGGAGTATATATATTTATTTATTTCCCAAGTGCTGTTTAATGAAGAGATTTTTCAAACCCAGTTTTAAACAATTCAATAGGGCTGCACAAAAAAAAAAAAAAGATCACGATCTTGATTCGAGCCCCCACACGATCTTTTCTACAGCATTTCTATGATTCAGCCAATTGTATTTCCAAGGTGAGGAGAGAAGGATAAAGGCGGTTGCACGAGTCTTTACATTCTTTTATACATGTGGCTCAGCAACATGGACACCTCCAAATGGTGTTGAAAGAGTTACACACTTTATTTATAAGGTATAAATCAGCCAAAAAAAAAATAAAATATAACTTTTATTTCTGTCTTAAAGAGCCCCTATTATGGGTTTTTGAAAATGATCTTCATGCAATGTATAACACAGCTCTAAGTGAAGTGAAATGTCCAGCTAAGGCTTAAATCTGAAAGTGCACAGTGTTTAAAACTATTGATTCATCTATAAAAGAGTCGACTCATAGTTCCTCAAACGAATCGCCGTGATTACGAGTCTTTAGTCGTTTCGCATTGACGTGAACACGAAACATAAGCCCCGCCCAGTTGTGCACGCGCAGACCTGGGAAGATTCGAAACCCCCAACCCCGCCCACAAACAACAGCAGCAAGCAAAAGTTGCCAGATTGGGCGGATTTGAATTTGATTGTGCAGGTAAAAACCTTTTGGAGAGGGTTTGGACTGGAGTCAGTCAGCTACATCTGGCAACACAAAGAAGAGCACTGTAGCAGACATGTGCTCAGCTGGATATTATTGGAAGTGTGTAGATGAACCAGAGATGAGACTGTGAAGAGTCAGTGGTTGAGGTTTATTTCTGCAGAAATGCCTCAGCATTATAGCCCAGCCCAGCCAGAGTAAGTGTGATTAAAACGGTCGCCTCATTGTTTTCTCTAGCTTGTAAATGATGTATTTAATTGTGTTTTGTAACTTGTAACCGCTTGTGGTGTATCTGGTTATCTTGTATTCTCATATCGCGTCTAAAAGCACATTGTAAACACGACGCGTGCCGCTTTGTTTACGGATTAAAATGCGTTTATGAACTCGTGTTCCTCTGCTGTTTGTCGTTGCTATGGCTACATCAGCTCTCCTACACACGTGCGGCGGCCCTGTTTCATAATGGTTAAGCTTTTGCCGCTGTGTGCATTAATACTGAATGTGTTTCACTGTTTTTACTTCTGGTTAAGAATAGAGCAATATGCTGGGAGATCGGGGGGTTAGTTTCAGGGGTGAGGTGTCTGAAATACGGGCGACTGCCGATAAAAACGAGTGTTGGCAGATACGCTCACGCACACACTATGACTACTTTAATATTGATAAGCCGTGGTGGGCATTCTCTCTCGCTGAATGATGTCGACCAATCGCAACAGACTGGGTCATCGGTCCAATCAGCACAGATTAGCATCGCGCTAAGGAGTAGTTTTGGAACAAATGAATCGCTGAACGATTCATACAGGATAAGACAATGAAAGTGTTTTTTGACCATGCATGCATATCAGCCTGCTGTTGGAGACCCCCAAAACCAAAATATGACCCTTTTTAATGTATAATAGGGGCTCTTTAAGGTAATGACATATTCACGGCCTGGAAATCACATATGAGCAGACTGTCAGCTGTGTTTTACCACAGAGAGGATGCGTGTGCCAGATAATGAAGTCTACTTTCAAGAGTTCACACTTAGATATTGCTTGATAATAATGGCAGGTTTGGCATGCTGTCCTAGGAGAGAACCCTGAGCTCGGAGATAATTGAGGGCTCCCGTCTGGTCAATGAGCATGTGAGGGGGTACGAGACCAGGTAGTTCTCGAGAGCTCCCCCTGGTTAAGGAGGAAAGGTGGAGATGGGGCGAATTGGGGATTCTTCTATAACAAAAATGAGGGAGTAATGTTAGTCGGGCTATTTATAGTGAGTTTGTAATGATCTGATTGGCTTACTAATGATTACAGATGAGAGCCGCAATCAATCTATCACGTGCACCTCTCAGAATTTGTTTGGGAAACTTCACTTAAACGTGCAACAGTGTCAGTATATCTAATCTAGCCTATATAATGTTGAATATAATGCAAGAGGGAATCTGATAATGACAAATGTTTCATTTTACCAGTGGAACAAAATTGTCTAATAAAGTTGTCAATGACAAAAGACAAGCATATGTCTCAAACATAATGATTCAACTTCAGGATAATGAATAGTTGTATTGTGATGCCATCACTTTACTGTGCATTAATGACCAGGACAAATTTAAGTCCACAGTTCCAAGTCTATACAAAGTTTAGCATTTCAACCAGTAGACCTACACATAGGCCTAATATTATTATTGTTGTTTTACCATATGTTTGAGAATAACAATGATAACCGGCTCCTCATATCAACATTTATTTTACATCTATAGAATCGAGAGAAAATCTTGATCTTGATTTTAAGCAAAACCAATTGGTATTTTTTATTTTAGCCAGAATGGTGCAGCCCTACAATTAAATCACTTTTGATGACAGGACATTATTTTTCTAGTTATCTTGCTAGATAATATATTCAGCTTAAAGTGCAATTTAAAGGCACAAACTTGGATAATTAGCAGTGGTTTGTTCAATTGTAGCCAATTGAAAAAAAAAAAAAAAAAAAAAACCTAAGAAAATTGACCTTGGTGCCATGGTTGCGCAGTGGGTGGCACAATCACCTCACAGCAAGAACGTCACTGCTTCGAGCACAGGCTGGGTCAGTTAGCATTTCTGTGTGGAGTTTACATATTCTCCACGTGTTTGTGTGGGGGTTTCGTCAGGGTGCTCCGCATTCACCCATATTCTGAACACATGTGGTGAATTGAATAAGCTAAATTGGTCGCGTATGAGTGTAAATGAGTGCGTATGGGGGTTTCCCAGTACTGGGTTGTGGCTAGAAGGGCATCCGCTGCGTTAAACATATGCTTGATAAGTTGGTGGTTCATTCCGCTGTAGCGACCCCAGATTAATAAAGGGACTAAGCCGGAAATAAAACGAGGAAAGAATGAAAATTGACCTTAGCAGTGTTTACAGGGTTCAACACTAAGGATTTGTTCTACTGGCCCGATTTGACCAGTGGTTCAGATTTTTACTTGCCCTGCCAAAATTTTTCACTGGCCCCACCAAAAAAAAAAAAAAAGTTAATAGGTATTTCTTAGCCACATATTTTAAATAATGTGTCAAAAATAACTTCTAAAAATGTGAAGGAAAATGTGCAGGTGTTTTATTTCTAATCAAAACCCGGCTGACTTAAAAATGACAGCAAAACATCACAAAACAGACCTTTTCTTTTAGCCTCATAATCTGATGTTGCCGTCATGTTGTCGTCTCTTCGCTGTGTTGGTTTTTACCAGATTACGGAATAAAAACGTGCTCACAACATCCAAACAGATAAGAGAAACCAAAAAAGCAATATGGTATTAACGACTTCACAGAGAAGGTAGCGTTCAAATACTTGAAAGCACAAACTATTTCTTGATTTTAAGACTATATATGCATGCAATTGACAAATAGTTGCAGACAAATTAAAATTTAGGCAGCACTGGCCTGATCAGGCCAGTAACAATTCTGTCTACTATCCCGAGCATCTCTCACACTGTCCCCGGGCCATCGGCCAGTCCTTATTGTTGAGCCCTGGTTTATATCTAATTCCGGTCAGGATTCCCGAATAAAAATATGACTTCCTCTGTTTAAAAAACAGTTGGGAAATATTTGGAAATGAATGAACATAGGATAAATATACAGTCTAATATTAATCATTTCATCTTCAACTGTATATATTAGGAGAACTGCAACCCTCTACATTGAGACAAGGAACCCCCAATTTACAAGCCGACGGCAATTTTTATTGTGTAGAGGGTTGAGCTGCGAAAGTTTTGGACAAAAAAATCTAAGTCCTAATTATGCATCAAAACATCCCGCACTTCATTCAACCATAATCCTCATATTCCGACTGGCCACAGTGCTGTACCTTTCAACACAATAAAATCAAATGCAAACATACAAAAACGACCAAACGTCTGTCCTGAAACGTCTCTTCAGAGAGTGAGAGAAATACATGCAACCAGCACCAATTATGCATCCCATGTTCCCATCTTACAAAAGTCTCCTGCAAACAACCAATTGCTGATGCCGCCATGGGCCGCACCTAATAGCACCATGCGTTACGCATTATTTAGTGCAGATTATCACCTTTAAACAGCCGGACATGCTTCAGATGGTGCACAGAGAGACGGTAAGGCACCCAACGCTCACTGCACCGAGATGCACTCTTCAAGTAAAACGCTATACTGACCCCTAGTGGCCCTCCAGTGAACGAGCGCACGTCAAGTGCTGAGAGCTTCTCCACAGAAAACGCACACAACCCAAAGCTGCCGATCAGTCCCTCGTGCTTTGAAGCATGACCCGCCAGTGTGACTCCAAGTACAATAGCAGCGAAATCCTCCGAACAGGCAGGGCAGTGAGAAACACAACTGAAACCGAGAGTTGGCTCGCATCTTAAGGCCGTACAGTCGAATGTGGTGCCTAAAACTGTGTTTCCGTTTCAACTTCCCAATCATTTCTAGCAGGCACTTGTTAACACACCATAATCAATCCATCATCCTACCTTCGAAAAATAAACTATAAAAGCGCCAACAATTCACACCTCCGTCTTAAAAACCCAACCAATCACGCGTTCGGCTGCCTTTTGAATTCCATCTCTCCCCCAAATAGCAAACGGTGAGTCTTCGCTCTGGAGGTATTCTCATCCCGCTTAATGGATTATTGCACTAAACTATGATCTGTCACACAACACGGACTACGCGTTTCGTTTAAATCGACACAAAAGTGCAGAAAGGAAGTGAACAAGACAGAGGAGCTGCGTTTGATCGAGGCAAATAAATATTGGAGGGAATTTCGGCCGATTTAAAAAGCATATCAAAACATGATCACGTTGCGTCATAGGTACAATGAAAGCTCACGGATATTACGGAGCGTAGATTATGCTAACGGTCAGCTTTCTTCCCCGCTGTGGGGGTAACGTCATAAAAGGACTTCACGCTCGGCAATGGCACTTTTTCTAACAATAATTCTGCTTTAAAATTCTAACGCACGATTGGTTCTTCACAACGGACACTTTCAACACGTAGTTAAGTCACCATTGGCTACAAAAATAATCGAGAACGGGAGAAAAGTACATAGTAGTAGTAGTAGTAGTAAGAGCATGTGATGTCTTAAAACTCCCCAAAACTTCCGGACTCAGTCTTTTCTTCCATTTCGAATCTCATTTTGGGGGGGTACGTTAAAGAGGGGGGAAAGTGCTGTTAGAAAAAACGTTGAGGTACAAGGCGTGACAGGCAGGGAGTGATTAAAACGTGACGTCTACAGACAGGAGCGGGAGGGATCTACAGACGGACTTCCCTTTTGGTTTGGAGGGGATCTGACAGAACGGCCTCAGTTGGCTGGTTTAATATTGCATAATAGCGCCGAGGTCCATGTGTGGATTTAAAGCAGGTCGGCTTCTTAAGAGGCCTTCCTCGTCCTGCTGCACAGTGTCGGGTGGGCCGTGCTTCAACCGCCTCAGAGATCGACCCTTCAGGACGCACAGGATTCTGGGAGGTGTGTGTGTTTGTCAGCATGTGTGTGTGGTTTGGTGGGTTTGTGTGCATGATTAGATGAACGTGAGCTGGCTTAGGCAAAGTACATGGTCCTCAGGGTGTCGTGGTGAATCTGCACAGCTTTGGCCAGCGCTTGGGGGTCCCGGCCGTTGCTCTGTCCGGAGACGTGGCTTCCCTCGGCACTGAAAACGACAAAGAGAACGCATTAGAGAAACCAGAGCACAGCACAACTCACCAATCTTGGACTCTGATTCTATTACACGTACTATATTGTCAACAAATTCTTCCACCTGTACGCTTGATCCGTTCCCTACCACTGTTTTGAAGCATTCTGTATCTGTCTTTGAGCCCAACATCGCTGCCATTGTTAATGCATCCCTCAGTGATGGTATTGTTCCACCAGCATTGAAGACGGCAGCGACACATGCACATTAACATCTGTGGTCATGAAGTCATTTGAAAGACTGGTTCTAGCATATCTGAAAGACATCACCGGACCTTTGCTGGACCCCCTGCAGTTTGCCTATAGAGCAAACCGGTCTGTGGATGATGCAGTCAACATGGGACTGCATTATACCCTACAACATCTGGACAAACCAGGGAACTATGCAAGGATTCTGTTTGTGGACTTCAGTTCTGCCTTTAATACCATCGTCCCATCACTGCTCGAGCACAAACTGACCCAGCTCTCTGTTCCTAGCTCTGTCTGTCAGTGGATCACCAGCTTTCTGACAGATAGACAACAGCTAGTCAGAATGGGCAAAATCACGTCTGACAGCCGCACCATCAGTACTGGTGCCCCCCAAGGATGTGTTCTCTCCCCACTGCTCTTCTCCCTGTACACCAACGACTGCACCGCAAAAGACCCCTCCGTCAAGCTCCTGAAGTTTGCGGACGACACTACTGTGATCGGCCTCATCCGGAACGGTGACGAGTCTGCATACAGACAGGAGGTGGAGCAGCTGGCTTTATGGTGCAAATACAACAATCTGGAGCTGAACACGCTCAAAACGGTGGAGATGATAGTGGACTTCAGGAGAAACCCCCCTGCACTCCCCCCACTCACCATCATGGACAGCACTGTGGCTGCAGTGGAGTCATTCAGGTTCCTGGGCACCACCATCTCTCAGGACCTGAAGTGGGACACTCACATAGACTCTATTGTGAAGAAAGCCCAGCAGAGACTGTACTTCCTCCATCAGCTGAGGAAGTTCAACCTGCCACAGGAGCTGCTCGTGCAGTTCTACTCAGCTGTCATCCAGTCCATCCTCTGCACTTCAATCACCGTCTGGTTCGCCTCAGCAGCCAAATCTGACCTCCGTAGACTACAGCGAATAGTCCGGACTGCTGAACGAATAACTGGCACTACCCTTCCTACACTTCAAGAACTGTACTCTTCCACAGTGAGTAAAAGGGCTCGCAAAATCACCCTGGACGCCTCAGACCCAGCACACTTCCTGTTTGAACTGTTACCGTCTGGCCGGCGCTATAGAGCACCGAGCACAAAAACTGCCAGACACAGGAAAAGTTTCTTTCCTCAGGCCATCTACCTCATGAACAGTTAATATTTCTCTATTGTGCAAGAAATGTGCAATACTTTCTCACACGCACTTGTACACAGCACCTTATAATAATATACAATGCAATACTTTTCCTTACGCATTTGTACACAGCACCTTATAACAATATATAATGCAATACTTACTCTTTTGCACACAGCACCTTATAACCTGTATATTTATAACAAATCTGTACATACATTTCAACATCCAGATCGTTGGACTGCATCTCTGTTTAATGTCTATTGTCTTTTATAATATTTATTCTGTGTTGTCACTTGTCACTTTATGTACACTGGAAGCTTCTGTAGCCAAAGCAAATTCCTTGTGTGTGTGAAGCACACTTGGCAATAAAACTGATTCTGATTCTGATTCTGATTCTGATGAACGTGTGGTGGTGAACCAACTCTATAATCATCTCCATGCAAACAGTCTATTTGAGAATTTTCAGTCTGGTTTCAGAGCAGGTCACAGTACCGAAACTGCTTTAGTTAGGGTCGTAAATGACCTTCTTCTAACTGCGGATAGTGGGGCTTGTGGCATCCTCGTCTTGTTAGATCTCACTGCTGCTTTTGACACCATATGTCACAGTATACTGCTGGACGGGCTCTGAAAGTGGATTGGTTTGTCTGATACAGTGATTAACTGGTTTTCTCCTATCTTGCTGACTGCTCTCAGCTTGTCTGCTTGGGTGCTCATAGATCTCGGACTGTCCCATTGCATCAGAGTGTTTCTCGAGCGGTCTGTACTTGTTGCCTCTTGGCCAGATTGTAAGTAAATATGGCTTGTGGTACAACTGCTACGCTGATGACATTCAAATCTATGATAGTGCTCGCACCGATCTTAACATTGCTATGTTAAACCTGCCTCTCTTTTAGAAATTAAATCCCGGATAAATCAAAACTTCCTTAAATTAAACAGTTCCAAAGCTGAGGTTTTACTAATTAGCACTCCTTCTAATGTTAGCCAGTATAATGGTGCATTCGCAATCACACCAGACGTGGAAGACGCGTCAAGTGCGAGTCATTTATATGTTAAGTCAATGCAAAGGCGCGAATAGACATGCTGCGGCGCGATACGCGTGAATGGCGCGGCGCGAATGACGCAAATTGCGCAAATGGCGCGATACGCGCGAATGTCGCCGCCTGAATTGAGCGTTTTGTGCGTTTGACGCAATTAAAGCGCAATTTGCGTGCATCGCTTCAGTTTGAAAATCTGAACTTCAGCGGACTTTCGCGCCGCGTTAACCAATCGGGAGCTTGCTCTTGTGGGATATGATTATGACGTAGAACCTGTTGAGGGTGTCTCGGGGGGAAATCCTCCAGCTGACACCGACAACAGTTCATCATACTGGGCTCGGCTCAGTCAGAAGCACCGCTGAAAGCTTCCATCATCCAGGTTCAGTTTCTGGAGGAGTTTATGAGCTCACAGAGATCTGTGCACCTCTGAAATAATTTAGTGGACTCTATATTGGAATCCATACAGCTCCAAACGAATCAACGCTTTTTTTAGCCTTCATAAAGCACATTAAAACAGTTATTCTCTCTATAAAACCCCTGTTAGCCATTTAGCAATAAAGCTAGTCACCCATAGACAGAAGCCCTGCCCATTACGCGAATCCGCGTCTTTTCTCAAGTCAATTTGACGAGCGAATGAAGCGGATTTGTACGCGCGAAAGATGCGAGTAAACTCAAATGTTTACGCGTCTATTTACACGCGAATAGCGCAATTTTGCCGCGAGTGCCGCGTCTGGTGTGAATTCAGCATAAGGACTTCACACTCTCGGTTGATGATGTTTAACTGTCTACTACCCAGGTGCGTAATCTTGGGCTGCTATTTGACGCACAGCTCAGTTTTAATTCCCACTCTAAACACTTAAAAACTGCCTTCTTCATCTCTGCAATATTCAGGGTTCACACACATTTTTACTACTAAAACTATTTTAGAAAAATAAACCTCCGCATTTCTCGGTTACTTACTTAGAGGCCCTCGGTAAGCAGCGCCAGAAAGCCGTGTGTGTTTAGACTATCCTGTCACAAAATGCGGCGAAAATTCTACACGACGGTAACCGTTTGATTAGGGTGTTAATATGTTTACACTCAGAGAGCAGCATTCTCTCACTTACCACATCTGTAGAGACAGGACAATCAACACCAACTGGACCGCGGCTGTTTTTAGAAAAGGAGACGAGCGGCAAATTGGGATTTCACCATTTCCAGATGCGGAAAGCTCTCGGGTAAAAATGTTCCTTACAAACGTATTTCTGTCGCGTTCACTGTAATCCACAGTGAGTCCAGCTGCGCTCTCATAGCGGAGAAATAGAGCACGCTTATAAACACAACACTGGCGACCTGTGTCTGCAAACAATTCTTCTTCCACTTGTTTTGACAACACGACGTGGCGTCTCTCTGCCATCTGAACACTGCAACAGGTATAAACAATCTTCGACGCTATCATGCATATTAATGAAGTTGCACCGCATACACAACAGAGCGTGCTGATTGGTTTGAACCAAGTCTATCTCATGAATCAATGCGGCACGCTCAGAGACGTCACAATGCACTCGCAGATACAGACGTCCACTCTCCACACTGGAATACACACATGGATCTCATTGGCGTGACGCAGCTTCAAAAATTCGTTTCAAACCGGAAGAACGAATTTGCTCGAAATAACGCAAAAACAACCAATTTTCACTCTTTAGCGAAATATGTGTCCTAATAGTGTTTAACAGACTAATAGACTGTCAACAGCTCAAAACATGTGTTTTGGTGTTTCGTGACCCTTTAAGAAACTTCTTAAGACTCACCTTTTTAGCATTGCTTTTAACTTAGGATGATCGATATGCTAACTGCTAATCTTATGGTTCATATATTTATTGTTTTGCTGCATCTTTTTATTGTTGAGCTGTTTTTGTTTGCCTTGTATTGTTAGAATCTTGCACTTTTCTTAGACTCAAAGCGCTACAAGGCATTACAAAAAACATTTATTATTATTATTATTATTATTATTATTATTAATCATATCTTTTTTTAGCATTGATATAGCAATGTGATAACTCGCAATAGTCTCATTGAAAGATATGCAATGTTGAGTCTGAATTATTAATTAACATGTGATTGTATGAGGATTTTAGAAAAGGTCATTCACTCACACTTCAATCACAGCAAAATCTTTTCTAGTATGATGTATAATACGGTTCTCCTGCAGTATATCATCATTAATAGCGCTGTTCTAAGATCAGTGCAAGCCCACCTGTCGTGTTCTTTGTCCACCAAGTGGTATCGGGCGCGGAAGGCCACCAGGTGGGCGTAGTAGGCTGGCGCGGGGATGGAGACGGAGCGGGTGCAGCGCACATACGTGTGGCACAGCTGGTAGGTGAGAAGCTGGAACTCATCAGCAGTGAAGCAGTTGTCGTCCCACAGGACATGATAGTGGGAGGGCCTGCTGGTGCCCTGAGAAGAGGAACAGGACAGGAAAACTCAAAAACACTACACTGAAAACATCTAAAGATTAAAGACACAAAATAAAAAAACATTCAAACAAACACAAATAAGTTATTTACTTTTTAAATTAAGGGGGCAGTTCACCCAAAAATGAAGTTCAACATTTACTCTTTTCAAACCTTATTGGAGTTTGTTTCTTATGTTGAACACAAAAGAAGATATTTCGAAGAACAGAGGAAACCTGTAACCATTGACTTCCATAGTATTGTTTTTTTTTTTGCTACTATGAAAGTCAATGGTTACAGGTTTTTGTAACATTCTTCAAAATATCTTCTTTTGTATTCAACATAATAAAGATGAATGTTTGTTTTTGAGTGAACTATGCCTTTAATACTTTATAAAAATAACTTTCTGGCAGAGTATTACAGAATAATTCTTTAAGCGAGTTTGTTTCATAATAAAAAACTAAAACAATCAATCAATGAAGATTAAAATCAGGACAGTCCAATAAAAAAATGCTTCTAAACGTTATTAAATCATGAAACATTTTCTTCAATATCAAAATAATTTAAGTACTTTTCAAAGAATGGGAAAACCTTTGTTGAATGTCTGAAAGCTGACTGTGAAATATTTCACACCACTCAGTTTTCATTGAAGTATAGCAATGTGTACAAAATATGAATTTTCATAATTGGGTATGTATAGGTATTGGTACCCTGCCCCCTTTCCTTTAATGATGTATATGTGCATGTATGTATACAGTTGTTGTCAGAATTATTAGTCCCCCTTTGAATTTTTTTTTAAATATTACCCAATTGATGTTTAACAGAGCAAGGAAATTTTCACAGTATGTCTGATAATATTTTTTTCTTCTGGAGAAAGTCTTATTTGTTTTATTTCAGCTAGAATAAAAGCAGTTTTTAATTAAAAAAAAACAAAACAAAGCAAAATATTAAGGTTAAAATTATCAGCCCCTCTTAGCACATTTTTTTCCCGATAGTCTACAGAACAAACCATTATACAATAACTTGCCTAATTACCCTAACCTGTCTAATTAACTTATTAACCTAGTTAAGCCTTTAAATGTCTCTTTAATCTGTATAGAAGTGTCTTGAAAAATATCTAGTCAAATATTATTTACTGTCATCATGGCAAAGATAAAAGAAATCAGTCATTAGAAATGAGTTATTAAAACTATTTTGTTTAGAAATGTGCTGAAAAAAAATCTCTCAGTCTCAGCAGTGGATATTAAACCACAATGAACTGAACTAAACTGAACTTCAACACTAAAAACTGGACTGACACTGTTTCAATTTTTTATAATGCATCTGAAGCTGCTTTGACACAATCTACATTGTAAAAGCGCTATACAAATAAAGATGAATTGTATTGAATTAAACAGAAATTGGGGCAATTGGGAGAGGGGCTAATAATTCTGACTTCAACTGTGTATGCTGTATATTTAATGTATTTATGCTGATGTTTGAGTGGTCCAGGTATAAACTATTCATTGAGGTATATGATTAAGTATCTGTACAGTTGTGGGTGTATATTTGTGTATAATTATATATTTATTTATTTAATTTATTTGTTTATTTATTATTGTTTGCTGGCATGGGGTGGGGGGGTTGGAGTTTGTTCTTTAAAATATAAAAAAAGTTTAAATAAAGTATTTAAAAATAATAATAATAATAATAACAAAAATAATTTAAGATATTGTGACTTTTGGATAGCACTTTGCAAAACACATGTAGTTAAGAGTTTGAAACTATAATATATTTTTTAATGAATTAAAAATGAAAACAAGATAATTTAAGTCACATTGGCAGATTGTTTTTATTATTTCTCATTTTTTCTTATTAAGAAAATCTTATATTACTGCATATACGACCCACTAACCTCAAAATTATATTTGTACTTTTATTTATATTTATACTGGAAAACAAAGAAAAATCCTGATCTTTTTAACTGACCATCACAAATACATGATCTGGACACTGTTCGACCAAAATACCCATTATTAATAAATAACAAATAGATTTTTTTTGTACAAAACATATTTATATTTGAAGAATTTTATATTCTTTGCGCTCATTTAAGGATCCACATAATACATTAATCACAAATATTTACATATGACATTTTTTGTTATTGTTCTTGACATTTTCACGACATTTGAGCACCGTTTTAGATTATGCCTCTGTGTCTAGACGCCCTTTAATGTCTATTTTTACGGTAATTCTGTGGCATTCACCCTTTTAAACTCCAAATGGATGCTTATATGGGATTACATAACAGTTCTTTGTGCTTCTAAATCCAAATCCGCATGCAAAATCGTTTATCGAGCAAACAAGAAGCCATTTAACCCAGACTGGAGGGCAGATTAAAATGCATGTGAGCTGGTGTTGGTCTGTACCTGTATTCCAGCATGACTGCAGAGGTAAAAGTCAAACTCATAGGGGTGTGTAATATCCGTGTCCACCGTCGTACCAGCAGGAATGTTTCCACTGCGACCCACCTGTACACAAAACATAAAGCCTTCAGCACTGTCTTACAGGCTCCTCTATAAGCAAGAAGATGGTTACTCTAGAGCTTTTAATAAACCTTCTGTATGACCATTAATCTCAGCTGGGTTGTACCGATCACGTTAGCTTTACCAGGACAAAGAAAAATATATACCTATATAAATGATTTATTGTTAGACGTACAACATATCAAGTGAATTTCAGACTGTTTTTGGCATTTTAAGAATTTTTTAGGACACCGTAAGCACCCTGTTCAAACATTTTACATGTTTCTTTTAGTACCTGAGAGATTAATTAAAGTGCCAGAGGCAATAAAAGCATTGTTTTAAAGGGCCATGGAACCCCCCTCTTTCAGTTCAAGTCTACCTCCAAATAAAAAAAAATTAAAATAAGATTCGTAATGGGCAAGGAGCGCTGTGATCAGAGGGAGGAGTGGACGTGGCCGGCAGAGCAGGGGAAAAAGAAGAGCGAACAACCCATGATTTTATAGTTAAAATGCACAGAAATAAACAGCAATTTAATGTCCTGCTACATTTGTTATTTGTAATTTCATACACACATAACCACAATCTGTTATATTATCATAAAGATAATCATGTTTATATAAACACTATGAATGAGGAGGACTTCTCTCCTCCTCAATCCCCGGGTCTGAATGGAGACACAGTGGATAGCAGTGCAGCAGGTCTCTTGCCCTGTCTATTCCAACCATTAACCCTGCTGGTAATAGTTTGTAAAAAAAAAATTTAAGCACTTGAAATGTACACTCTTAAGTGAAACCACTGTACTGTATTTATTACTACTATTAAAAATAAATAAATAAATATGTATATACACACACTATTATATATTGTATATATATTGTATATTATATATTATACACTATAATACTATTATAACAACAATAATAAATATTACTAATCAGGCCCCCTGCTTTTTCACGGTTTTATTTTTGTTTTGTTTTTGTTTGGGGGTGGTATTTCCCAGAAATTTGTGGAAAACTTTGCAAAAAAATAAATCAATCAATATCAATTCACACTTTCTTTTGCATTCTGGAGAGCTCAAATCGTTGAATGTCACTCACTCGATTTGCGCCACAGGATGACTAATCGCATCTTTACATTGACTTAACAAGTAAATCACCCAAGCTTGACGCTTCATCCATGTGTGCTAACTGCCTAGGCTGCAAAACAATTGACCCCCACTTTCGTGTAGTGTTAGGATTGTGAGGGGGCAGGTGAGACGTCATTTTTCTCAAGACACTCAAATACATCACATGCGCTGCGGATACAACATCTATAAGCCATGCAAAACAATTAATTGCAAACTGAAATAATTATCATTTGATTAAATGGTTTAGAATTGGATGCTTTATGAAATTTACATTTGTGATTAATTTGCGTTTAAATTAAGAATTTTGCAGGATCACAAAAAAACAGCGACTGTTGATTTTGCGTTAGATTCAGCGATATCAAAATTTCTAAAAACTACGGGGTCTGACTAATAATAAAATCACATTGCTAAAAATTACCATACTAAAATTACTTTTATGACTTATTTCACTTGTACGACTGGGTCAGTTGGCATTTCTGTGTGGAGTTTGCGTGTTCTCTCCATGTTTGTGTGGGTTTCCTCCAGGTGCAAGTACAAAGACATGTGCTATAGGGGAATTGGGTAGGCTAGTCCGTAGTGTACGAATGTGAATGTGTGTGTATAGATGTTTCCCAGTCAAGGGTTGCAGTTGGACGGGCATCTGCTGTGTAAAACATGACAGTTTATTCCGCTGTGGCAACCCCAAATTAATAAAGGGACTAAGCCCTAAGTGATACTGATAGACTGGAAATTGTGTGTGCTTTTTTCTTTTTGGCAAAGCCTAAATTAAATTTAACACTGAAACCAAAAAATGAAAGCTAAAAATCGAACTGAAAACTCACCCTTTCGTTGCGGTCGGCACAGAAGAGGCGCGTGTGGTGGCGTTTCTGCACCACTATATACGTGATGCCAGGCTGGTATTCCTTCTCCAGGCTGATACAGGCCTCTCGAATGGCCAGCAGCTCGTAATACAACACCTGAGAGAGACCGACATCACGTTTAAATAAACCGGACATCGCTGAAGTCATGATGGGGCACGACGGACGAACGCATACCTGTCTGAACTGGCCCTCAGAAACGCCGTCCCTGTAGAAGATGATTCTGGTGGGCTTGTAGCGAGTGGATTTGTAGAACTGAATGAGTAACTCTCGCACCATTGAGGACAAATCCTGAATGACCTCCTGACGGGGTCTCTGGACGCGCACTGTGGCACAATACCTGCTGGGATGAGCGTCCATACTGCCCACCACCTATGAAAGCACATATACGGATGCAACCGTTTTCAGGAAATTAGAGAGCGATCCGATCAGATTAAAGTATGAAGAGAGCAGATATAAACAAGGCTATAGTGTGCTGTTGAATATTCTAACCATAATGTTTATCACCATGCCTACATGTATTCAAATGCTATTGGTTAATCAGGTCTTTGCATTAACAGGCTTCAGAAAAGGTGTACCTAATAAAGTGGCCAGCGAGTGATTTAGTGCAATACTGACCGCTGCTATGGATGGTTTCTTTCCATCTCCTGCAGGTGGATGTGTAACGTCCGCCCCCAGAAAGATGACTGGCTGCTGGAAAACTGACGGCCTGAGAAACGACGCAAAACACACTACATTAGTGAAGCGTTCAGGAGAGTGCATTTAACACCATCTAAAGACACCATAAAATACCATAAACTATAGCTATGTGATAATACTTGAAGCATAAAAGCCTGATATATTAAATATGTTTACATTTAGTCATTTAGCAGATGCTTTCGTCCAAAGAGACTTTAAATAAAATAATAATACAGCAAAGACACAACACAGAAGTACAGGGAGTGCAGAATTACTAGGCAAATGAGTATTTTGACCACATCATCCTCTTTATGCATGTTGTCTTACTCCAAGCTGTATAGGCTCGAAAGCCTACTACCAATGAAGCATATTAGGTGATGTGCATCTCTGTAATGAGAAGGGGTGTGGTGTAATGACACCAACACCCTATATCAGGTGTGCAGAATTATTAGGCAACTTCCTTTCCTTTGGCAAAATGGGTCAAAAGAAGGACTTGACAGGCTCCGAAAAGTCAAAAATAGTGAGATATCTTGCAGAGGGATGCAGCACTCTTAAAACTGCCAAGCTTCTGAAGCGTGATCATCCAACAATCAAGCGTTTCATTCAAAATAGTCAACAGGGTCGCAAGAAGTGTGTGGAAAAACCAAGGCACAAACTAACTGCCCATGAACTGAGAAAAGTCAAGCGTGCAGCTGCCAAGATGCCACTTGCCACCAGTTTTACCATATTTCAGAGCTGCAACATCACTGGAGTGCCCAAAAGCACAAGGTGTGCAATACTCAGAGACACGGCCAAGGTAAGAAAGGCTGAAAAACCACCACCACTGAAAAACACACACAAGCTGAAACGTCAAGACTGGGCCAAGAAATATCTCAAGACTGATTTTTCAAAGGTTTTATGGACTGATGAAATGAGAGTGAGTCTTGATGGGCCAGATGGATGGGCCCGTGGCTGGATCGGTAAAGGGCAGAGAGCTCCATCCGACTCAGACGCCAGCAAGGTGGAGGTGGAGTACTGGTTTGGGCTGGTATCATCAAAGATGAGCTTGTGGGGCCTTTTCGGGTTGAGGATGGAGTCGAGCTCAACTCCCAGTCCTACTGCCAGTTTCTGGAAGACACCTTCTTCAAGCAGTGCTACAGGAATAAGTCTGCATCCTTCAAGAAAAACATGATTTTCATGCAGGATAATGCTCCATCATAGCGTCCAAGTACTCCACAGCGTGGCTGGCAAGAAAGGGTCTAAAAGAAGAAAAACTAATGACATGGCCTGCTTGTTCACCTGATCTGAACCCCATAGAGAACCTGTGGTCCATCATCAAATGTGAGATTTACAAGGAGGGAGAACAGTACACCTCTCTGAACAGTGTCTGGGAGGCTGTGGTTGCTGCTGCACACAATGTTGATGGTGAACAGATCAAAACACTGACAGAATCCATGGATGGCAGGCTTTTGAGTGTCCTTGCAAAGAAAGGTGGCTATACTGGTCACTGATTTGTTTTTGTTTTGTTTTTGAATGTCAGAAATGTATATTTGTGAATGTTGAGATGTTATATTGGTTTCACTGGTGAAAATAAATCATTGAAATTGGTATATATTTGTTTTTTGTTAAGTTGCCTAATAATTCTGCACAGTAATAGTCAGCTGCACACACAGATATCCTCCTGAAATAGTTAAAACTAAAAACAAACTAAAAACTACTTCCAAAAATATTCAGCTTTGATATTAATGAGTTTTTTGGGTTCATTGAGAACACGGTTGTTGTTCAATAATAAAATTAATCCTCAAATAAATACAACTTGCCTAATGATTCTGCATTCCCTGTATAAATCAGCCTTTAGCACCACTGGAAACCAACCATAATGCTGCACTGTCTATACAAATCAGTTTGATCTCATCAGCGAGTGAGGATTTCCAAGTCATGAATGAATTCAATTTAAAACTGACAATGTTCTGTCCATCAAAAACAGACAAGCAAAACCAATACGAACCGTTGATGCGGCACGAGGATGTTGTTGATGCCGCCGAGTTTGACGTTGATTTTGAGGCAGAGGTTGGAGAGCGTCTGCGGGGAGGTTTTTACCACGTTCTTCACCTGCACACACTGGGTGGCCATTCCTAGAAGAGTGTCTCCAACACGCTTCACTTCCGCTGCACAGAGCAAACACACATTTATGATAAGTGTGAAGGATAGACGTGTTGATAATGAACATGCATAATATTGATATTATGGGCACTTCAAAATACTGGGAATAATTTTTATTATTGAGTTTTTGCAATGTTTTTTACAATATTGAGATTGTTGTATTAGTGGTTGTTTATCTTAATGATTTAAAAATAAATTCTTTAAAAAAAAAAAACTCAAAGACTTCAAAAGTAAAATGTGAGCAAATAACGACAGATTTGTATATTTAGGGTGGAGTAACCCTTTATTTTGGCCTAAACTGATGTGACTATTTATAAGACTTTTGTTTGTTAACTGTGTAGAGTAAGGTCCCTTTGTTATCATGCTAATTTCTTAGTTAATGCCTAATTAATTAAAACCCAAAAGACAAAGTCAGTTAATAACTCCATTTAATAATTAAATAACCACTATTATGGGTTTTTGAAAATAAGCTTGTATGCAGTGTGTACCACAGCTCTAAGTGAAGTGAAATGTCCAGCTAAGGCTTAAATCTGAAAGTGCACAGTGTTTAAAACTATTGATTCATCTATAAAAGAGTCGACTCATAGTTCCTCAAACGAATCGCCGTGATTACGAGTCTTTAGCCGTTTCAGCATGACGTGAACACGAAACATAAGCCCCGCCCATCTGTGCGCATGCAGACCGGGGAGACTCGAAACCCCCAACCCCGCCCACAAACAACAGCAGCAAGCAAAGGTTGCCAGATTGGGCGGTTTTGAATTTGATTGTGCAGGTGAAAACCTTTTGGAGAGGGTTTGGACTGGAATCAGTCAGCTACATCTGGCAACACAGAGAAGAGCACTGTAACAGACATGTGCTCAGCTGGATATTATTGGAAGTGTGCAGATGAACCAGAGATGAGACTGTGAAGAGTCAGTGGTTGAGGTTTATTTCTGCAGAAATGCCTCAGCATTATAGCCCAGCCGTGTGCTGTGTTCCCTCTGAGGAGTGCTTCTGAAATCTACACGCTTACAACGGAGGATTCGTCGACCGTTTGTTAAAGGAAGGATCAGAAAAGACTATTGATGTATGCAGGGGCGGACTGGCCATAGGGAGCACCGGGACATTTCCCGTTGGCCTGACGGTGAATCTGGCCTGCACCCCCTATCCATTAAGTGTGAGTAAGTGTGATTAAAACGGTCATTGTTTTCTCTAGCTTGTAAATGATGTATTTAATTGTGTTTTGTAACTTGTAACCGCTTGTAGTGTCTCTGGTTAACTTGTATTCTCATATCGCGTCTAAAAGCACGTTGTAAACGCGACGCGTGCCGCTTTGTTTACGGATTAAAATGTGTTTGTGAACTCGTGTTCCTCTGCTGTTTGTCGTTGCTATGGCTACACCAGCTCTCCTACACACATGCGGCAGTCCCGTTTCATAATGGTTTAGCTTTTGCCGCTGTGTGCATTAATACTGCATGTGTGTCGCTGTTTTTACTCATGGTTAAGAATAGAGTAATATACTGGGAGACCGGGGGGTTAGTTTCGGGGTGAGGTGTCTGAAATACGGGCGACTCCCGATAAAAACGAGTGTTAGCAGATATGCTCACGCACACACTATGACTACTTCAATATTGATAAGCTGTGGTGGGCATTCTCTCGCGCTGAATGATGTCGACCAACACAACAGACTGGCTCATCGGTCCAATCAGCGCAGTTTGGCATCGCGCTAAAGAGGGGTTTTGGAACAAATGAATCGCTGAACGATTCATATAGGAGTCGCTGGGATAATTAGGTAAAAATAAATGCAGATTATAAGACAATGAAAGTGTTTTTTGACCATGCATGCATATTAGCCTGCTGTTGGAGACCCCCAAAACCAAAATATGACCCTTTTTAATGTATAATAGGGGCTCTTTAACATTGGTTGTTTTTTTTTATTACCATTAAAATAACATTTAATTTCTCACTGTTGATTTTAATTCATTAACTAACTAAAGAGACTAATGTAAAGTATGACCTATAATACGTAATCATCCTTTTGGAAATAAATCTTTTACAAATATTTACTTACTCCAAACATGTATATAAAATAAAGCAATACACCAAGCTTTTTCTGTTCATTATACCAGTTAAAAATGATCTATTTAGCAGCTTAGGTCATTTCGTAATATAATACTGTAAATACTGATATGAAAAGCTTATCAATTAATAGCAACAAGATCATTTTATCCCAGCAGAAGGCTAGTGAAGTCTGGCTCTTACCGTAGACAGGGGTTTTTCCAGGGAGGATGACGATGATGAGCTGCAGTCCAGAGTAAGTGTTCTTCAGGTGTCTGAACATGGGCTCCACGCTGTCGGCCCCCTGCGCGTACTTACAGAAACACGGCTGACCCTGAATCGGCATCCCAGCATCCTTCGAGATCTTACGCAGCTGGTC
>CAIGQQ010031697.1:4517400-4535806 GCA_903798035.1 Danio albolineatus
TATATATACACATATATATATATATATATATTTTTTTTTATTTATTTATTTATTTATTTATTTATTTATTTTTTTATGTAAAAATGCACGCCAAATACAGAAAGTTTTAAATAATCTAGTGGGAGGCTTTTTGTGTTTAATGATGTTACTTTTGTAATTGCGCAGAGTTTGACTGTTTAATCTTTCTATTTATTTGTTTGTTCAGGCATCTTCGGCCATTTTTCTGGTTGTGCTTTAAAAATAAACTCAAACTCAAATAAAGAAACATGCTGCAAATACAAAAACACACCTCAATTTTACATATTTGAAAATATAGTAAGAACTGTTTTTATTCTAGCCAAAATAAAACAAGATTTTCTCCCAAAGAAAAAAAATATAATCAAAAATACTGTGGAAAATTTCTTGCTCCATTAAATATCATTTGAGACATATTTGAAAAAGAATAAATATTTCACAGGAAGGCTAAAAATTTTGCCCTGAACTTATTGTTACCATGCATAGTACACAGGAAGTCCCATTTGCTAGCACGAGTCAAATGAACCAATACCCAGATCTCTACGATGTTCTGATGGTGAGATGTTGCTGTTTTTAAATGGTTGCTATTTTACCCTGCTTTGTTACTATGGGGACAATTGACAGCTTAGGGATGATACATCAAAGCTTCTTGCCAATATGAGCGATATAAATCAACCATGATGTCTCTATTTTGAGAAAAATAGTGCTTCAAATTTATTTATTGGAAAACGATAAGTCTGACAAACCTGAAAAGATAGAGCAACAAAATCTGATGCAGAACACAGCTTTTGGCCAATTCTTTTTATATGCCCGGATTATAAAAACGTAATATTAATTTTTTTTTTTTTAGCTCTGATTGGCATGAGGAGATATAGCATAAATCTTGAATGCAGAAAGCACATTTTGACCAAATTTGGGCCTTGTTGCACGAACGGCCTAGGAGAAGATACGCTTGTTTTCAAGGACAGAGTAGTATGACAGTATGCTGGCTTTCTCGAGTTACATAAAAATAAAAATGAAAAAAAAAAAAGTATACATAAACACAATATCTTACAATTAAATTTACATTGATTTTAAAAACATGCAAATATGTATATTTTAACAAACAAATACACAATATCAAAACAACTCAGTCATATAATAACCATGCTGGAATTCGGATTATATGAGAGCATCATTTTAAATACTAGAGTATCTCTGCTGAGACTGACTGAACACACAGGATGTTTGTCAGAAGCATTTCCTGCTTTGAGCTGATAATATTCCAGCTTAGATCCTGCTGTACTTCACAGTGTAAAAATACTCTGAGGTATTTTTAGCCTGGCCTCAAAGAGAGGCTTTTTCGTTTTGGTACATTTCACCCACGCTTGCCTCTCTGCACTGCTGTTTAGAGATTTCCACATCTAAATCAACCCCAGCAGCACTGATTCACTGCCTGATTGGCTGCCAGTTTAATAAGGTATTAAGAGCAGCGGGGCTTCGATCTCTGAACTGATCTGGGCGCAGCAGGACTGTAAATCTGCAGACAGTGAGGTAAAGAGTTCAGCTAATCAGCTCAAAGTAAACTCATCACTGACCTCCATTAATATTGATTAAAAAAAAAAATGCACAAATAACAGCGTGAGGCAACATGAGGTTTCAGACATGGCTGAAGAACTTATGCCATCCTCAGAAGAGCAGATATTAGTTGTGATATTATTTTGCAACCAAATTAGCATGAATACACATTTCAGAACATTCCCATTAATAATTGGCATTATGAATTATTACATTCAGTTGGGAATACTCACAAAATTAGTTACTTGACAAGATAATCAAAATAATCAAGCATAAATTATAATTAGCCAAGCCTACATTTCAAAATAAAAATAAAAATAAAACATTTGATAAAGTAGACACATTTTTAATAAATATATAGACGTATATTACAAAAATATAGATATATATTTAAAAACAAGGTTACTTAAAACCTTTGACAAATAGAGAAAAATTGAAAACAAACTAATTAAACATCCTAATAATTGTAACATGATACAAATAAAACACTGGTGCATTTCACCTAAACACATCAATATTAATTTAATTATTCATATTACTTTAATCAATAATAAACAATCAATTAATTAGGATTACTATAGCTAATTAACCCTACAAAATGTGTTCATTTATTCATTCTCTTTTCGGCTTAGTCCCTTTATTAATCCAGGGTCGCCACAGCGGAATGAACCGCCAACTTATCCAGCATTTGTTTTACGCAGCGGATGCCCTTCCAGCCACAACCCATCTCTGGGAAACACATCCATAAATTCTCATTCACACACATACACTATGGACAATTTAGCTTACCCAATTCACCTTTACCGCATGTCTTTGGACTGTGGGTTAAACTGGAGCACCCGGAGGAAACCCACGCAACCACGGGGAGAACATGCAAACTCCACACAGAAATGCCAACTGGCCCAGCCGGGGATCGAACCAGCGACCTTCTTGCTGTGAGGCGAACGTGCTACCTACTAGGCCACCGTGGCACCCAAAATGTTTTACTATAAAAGTTAATAAAGCTTAGAAGCTTCTTTCAGCGTGTTGCAAGAAAACATTTCTCATTTATTTTTCGTTCATGTTATGTACCAAATTAATGAGTTAAAAATTAATCTCATTGTCAAAGAAATTCAGCAATGTATGACATTTTTTTAAAAAGCATCAAATAGACACATTTACGTAGAAAAGCCTACGGTAAATAATATTTTAAATAAATGTAAAAATATTAATGATAAGATCAAATAAGCTGAAGTAAAACATAAATAAAAAAATACATAAAGAAACAAAGCAAATCAAACATTGAAGCCAAAATAAATTCTTAGAAGTTCAAAAACATAAAACATAAACAAAACAAAAATTCAAATTAGTAATGAAACCTACAGAAGTGTGAGATTAAAAATAGGTATTATTTCAGGCATACAGGAAGTAATAAACAGCACTCACCAGTCTGCTGATCTCCTCCTGTCGGTCTGGTGCAGAGCGCGCCGTGGCTTTGATCATGGTGGACGTCTGATTATCTGTCAGTTTTTTGATGCACCGCTGCCCTGCTACAATATTGCAAACCTACCAGGATGCACATATAAAACATGTGGGATATTAGGAGATCTCACAACAACAACAACAACAACAACATTATAAGTAATCTCAAATCCTGATAACGATATTTATCTTGATATAGTACCATTTCTGTAAACTCAAGAAATTAATAGTTTAAACGTATTGACCACATAAAAAACTATTACGTACTTGCACTACAACCCCAAGTCAGAGAATGTTGGAACAGTATGAAAAAGGCAAATAAAAAAAAAGCAGTGATTTCTAAATTTACTTTGACTTGTTTTTTTATTGCAGACGATATGAACACAACATATTTCATGTTTTGTCTGGTCAACTTCCCACTTCCCAAAAGACATTATAATTTGAATTGCATGCGCTTATGTTAGTCAGTTTTTTATTATTCCAGGGGGTTTCCATAATCCTGGACCAGGCCGTATCCTGAGCAGATGCTGTGGTGGTCACGGAGGAGTGGAGAGCATGAGACCGATTCCTGTAAGACCTCAGTGACAGACGAGTCCTCGCATTGTTCCTGAAGGGCCAGCCGTACTTCTCCACGATGGACGTCCAGCGTTCTCCAGCCTCCGGCGCCTAGACTGCAGCTCTGCACAAGACGTCTGCCCATAGGAGAAATGGTCGTGCCCAACAGATCCTGGTTTCTCTCGAGGGTTTTTAATTCTTCACTTTCGCCAATTGGTGAAGTTTTTTCCTCGCCGCTGTCGCCTCTGGCTTGCATGGTTCGGGACTTGTAGAGCTGCGCATCGATGGATTAATCTTCAGTGTTTGGACTCTCAGCAGTGATTATTAAACCACACTGAACTGAACTAAACTGAACTTCAGCACTGAAAACTGGACTGACACGGTTTCAATTTTTCATAATGCATATGAAGCTGCTTCGATACAATCTACATTGTAAAAGCGCTATACAAATAAAGGTGAATTGAACTTCATGTCATTTGTAAATATACATCCTTTCCTGTCATTCAGACCTGCAACACATTCCATGCAGCATGCAAGTAAGGTCTAGTCCTTTAGGAGCAAAGATGGGTCATCAGGTTGCCAACAAATACGTGAGATGTTCCTCAAAGAAGGGTATGAAGACATTTGGATATTTCACCTTCAACAGTGCATAACATCATTAAAAGATTCAAGGAATCTGGAGGAATATCAGTGTGTAAGGAACAAGGGCACAAGCCTAAGCTGAACAACCGTGACTTCCGATTCCTCAGACAGCGCTGCATCAAGAATAATTCATCTTTAAGCCTCTTCAACACATGGGTTTAGGACTGCTTTGGCAAACCTTTGTCAATTATCACAATACATGGTTACATCCACAAATGCCACTGAAAAGTGTACTGTAAAAGGAAGCCCTATGTAAACAGTGTCCAGAAGCGCCGTCGACTTCTCTGGGCTCAAAGGCATCTGGCATGGACCATTACATGAATCAGTATTTCAGCTATTTTTTGGGAGAAATGGACGTCATGTTCTCCAGACGAAAAGGAACATCCAGACTGCAACCAGAAACAAGTCCAAAAGCCAGAGTCTGTCATGTATGGGGTTGTGTCAGTGGCCTTGGCAAAGGTACTTGCACTTCCGTGATGCACCATTAATGCTGAAAGGTACGTCCATGCTCATTTCAAGGGCACCCATGCTCATTAAAACAAGACAATGTAAAACCACAATCTGAACACATTACAAAGTCCTGCTGTAGAGGAAGAGGATACAGGTACTAAACTGGCCTGCCTGCAGTCCCGACCTGTCTCCAATGGAGAATGTGGGGCGCATTTTAAAGCTCAAAATGCGACAACAAAGACCCCGTACTGATGCCCACCTCAGACTTGTTTGCAGGAAGAACGAGACAAAATTACACCTGTAACACAAGGGGACTTCAGTCCCTAAATGTTTTTTAAGTGTTGTGAAAAGAAATGGCAACATTACAGTGTGGTAAATGCTTTACTGTCCCAACTTTTTTGAAATGTGTTGCAAGAACCAAAATTGGAGTACGTGCTCAGTTAAAAAATAAAAATCATGAGGAGCACATTAAATAATGAACAATGAAATACATGTCAAAGTAAATTTAGAAGTCACCAACTTTCTCTGATTTGACCTTGCATATACAGTACTCAGAAATGTGCTCATTCATACGTGATCATATTTCTCACTTTATTAAAAATTTGAGGGCAAATGTTTGATTAAATAAAGTAGATGTAGAAATATAAAATTAATATGAATAAAATATAAAACAATGATGATTTCAGGTCTAACATTAATAGAAATATTTGTTGTTAACTAAAATGCAAATGTAAACATTAGGTGTCTCTCAAATTAGAACTATTCTATGGCATATTGTATTATAAATAGTATAAGTAGTGCATTTACAATGAAATGGGAGGTGTTACCGGTGAAGGGGTGGGCTTAATGTACTCATGACAGGCAGTATTTGTTAGTTTCAGCATTTACTTCACTAATTTGGCCACCATTAAACATCACTTTGGAAGCGGTTTGAATTTCAGTTTAGTAAAAAAGATCGTATTCTTTATGGGAGCACACTAAACTCTACACTACAAGGTTGAGTGTGCTGTACAAGTGCATATGCATGTAAACTACCTGACAAAAGTCTTGTCGCCTATCCAAGTTTTAGGAACAACAAATAATAACTTCTAGCTGATCATTAGGTCTCAGAAGTGGCCTAAATGAAAGGTAAAGGCCTCTAGATTACGCTTATTTTAGCTAAATAAAATATGATCATGTCTTGATTTTTTAAATTATTTCATTAGGACAGTGCGGTCTGACTTTGCTTAGATGAAAGTCTCATCACTGAACCGAAATAATGTCCAGTATAGAATATAAAGTCATGCTGCAGTGAGAAAGAATGAATATTGTGTATGACTCCCATGAGCTTGGAGGACTGCATCCACACATCTCTGCAATGACTCAAATAACTTATTAATAAAGTCATCTGGAATAGCAGAGAAAGCGTTCTTGCAGGACTCCCAGAGTTCATCAAGAGTCTTTGGGTTCATCTTTAATGCCTCCTCCTTCATCTTACCCCAGACATGCTCAATAATGTTCATGTCTGGTGACTGGGCTGGCCAATCCTGGAGCACCTTAACCTTCTTTGCTTTCAGGAGCTTTGATGTGGAGGCTGAAGTATGAGAAGGAGCGCTATCCTGCTGGAGAATCTCCTGTGGTTTGTAATGTAATGGGCAGCACAAATGTCTTGATACTTCAGGCTGTTGATGTTGCCGTCCACTCTGCAGATCTCTCGCACGCCCCCATACTGAATGTAACCCCAAACCATGATGTTTCCCTCACCAAACTTGACTGATTTCTATGAGAATCTTGTGTCCATGCGGGTTCCAGTAGGTCTTTTGCAGTATTGGTGATAATTGGGATGCAGCTCAACAGATGATTCATCTGAAAAATCGACCTTGTGCCACTTTACCAAATGATCAACCAGAAGACGTTATTATTTCTTGCCCCTTATAACTGGGATCGACGACAAGACTCTTGTCAGGTAGTGTATATTGCATAAGTGCATATGGTGTGTCATTTGGGAGCAGAACTATTGTACTTTTAAGATTGTAACTTTCTCATGATGCTGTTATTCAGGTATCCGTCTACATCCCTGTAATGGCGTGAAATATTGCCATAAAAATAATGTATTTTGCGTCACTGCTAAATAAACGACCGAGCATAAAATGAAATTAGAACTTTTTATTTTGTCCATGTAATTGATATATATTAATGACTCATGCTGCACAGCCCTAAGAAGACCAGAGAACAGTGTATGTGTGTGACAGACTCACCTCCAGAGGCAGGTATGTGTGTTTCTGCTCCTGTCCCACCTGTAGACAGGGCAGGTGAGGGTACTTGAGCTGCAGGTTGTACTTCTCTCTGAAATACTGAGCTACTGTCCGTTCTACAGTTTGGCCGTTCTCCAACTGCAAAGGGAACCTGGGAAAATATCAAGACACTTGTTATAACAACAAACCAACACTAGAGGGCAACATAGCACAGCAATTCCCTCTGTATTCCTCTTTACCATCCACCAGATGACTAACAGATGACTACGGCTCAGTTATACCATAGAGTATTCTGTCAGATGATTCCCATCCTATGCATCATGAGTTTTACCTTCTCCCTTCTGGTATTGGTTACAGAACTCCTATTAGCAAAACAAATCGGTTCATGTATCCCCTCAGCTCTCAAGTTGTTAAATTGAAGGAAGATTTGTTTTGCTTAATGTTTTGTGTATAATGTGTGATATGGGGCATCACAGTGGTGCCGTGGGTAGCACAATCACCTCACAGCAAGAAGGTCACTAGTTCGAGCCTCAGCTGGATCAGTTGGCATTTGTGTGTGAAGTTTGCATGTTCTCCCCGAGGTTGCGTGGGTTTCCTCCGGGTGCTCCGGTTTCCCCCACAGTCCAAACACATGTGGTACAGGTGAATTGGGTTGGCTAAATTGTCCGTAGTGTATAAGTGTGAATGATTGTGTATGGGTGTTTCCCAGTGATGGGTTGCAGCTAGAAGGGTATCCACTGTGTAAAACATATGCTGGATAAGTTGGTGGTTCATTCCACTGTGGAGACCCCAGATTAATAAAGGGACTAAGCTGAAAAGAAAACGAATAAATGTGTGATATGCTTGTATGCTGCAAACAAACAGCCTTCAGGAAGTAAATAAAGACTATCTAACCTTTTCCACATTTCCATGAAGCTTTGGTTGAATTATGGAGAGCACCTACCTTTAAACTCTACACAATCAGAGAAGTGTTTAATAAAAATGAATGAAATTAACACAAGCATCATTTTCTTTTCATAATTTATGCATTGAATATTATAAGAAAACTTGTTAAAATGAACTAATTACTTTCCGAAGACTACATTTAATTCATGGGACTGCTCAATCTTCTCACTTAGCTGATAATATTAACACAACACTGATTAAACACTCATCAAATGACTCATTTCGAAGAGAGTTTAAAAACATGAACAGGAACACTGGGACAAAATTACATTTGAAAGACTCCATCACTTGGTGACATCAGTCCCTAAATGTCTCTTAGGTGTTGTGAAAAGGAACAACAACATTACAAAGTGGTAATTGCCTTACTGTCCCAACTTTTCTAAAATGTGTTGTAAGAACCAAAACTGTAGTATGTGCTTATTTAAAAAATAAAAATCATGAGGAGCACGTTAAATAATGTTTGATGTATTGTCTGCAATGAAATACAAGTCAAAGTAAATTTAGAAGTCACCACTTTCTTTTTCTCATACGTGTTTTCCATACTGTTCCGACTTTCTCTGATTTGGGCTTGTATATACAGTACTCAGAAATGTGCTCATTCATATGATCATATTTCTCACTTTATTTAAAACTTGAGGGCAAATGTTTGATTAAATAATGCAGATGTAGAAATATAAAATAAATATGAATAAAATATAAAACACCTTTTATAAACTAATGATTTCAGGTCTAACATTAAAGAAATATATATTGTTAACTAAAATGCCAATGTAAACATTAGGTGTTTCCCACATCGCACTATTCTATGGCATATTGTAGGATATATAGTATAAGTAGTGCATTTACAATGAAAGGGGAGGTGCTACTGGTGCAGAGGCAGGCTTCATGTACTCATGACAGGCACTATTTGTTAGTTTCGTCATTTACTTCAGTAATTAGGCCACCGTTAAACATCACTTGGGAAGCGGTTTGAATTACAAACTCTCATAGAAATGAGTAATTGATAATCAGTGTTGTTTTAAAGAGGCGGTCCAGAGTGTATTTTAATAGCTTGACTGTATTTATGGGGGTGCAAATTAATGTGTGCCCATGCTTCATTTGTGAAAAAACATGTTATTTTGTTCATATATCTTATTTTGATTATTTACAGCTACTCGGCTAACATGAAAACGACTGTCATATTTCCTAGTTCCTCCCAAAGCTCGCCCACAAGAGGCTCTGATTGGTCAGCTAACATAAATGTGCTGTTATTCGCGGATTGGCTCCATGTCACCAGGACGCATCCTGCTATAACATTACAGCACATCTGGCCACGCCCCTTCGCTGCACAGGGTGTATGCTTGTAACCTGAAGGGTTCATGACATCATTAACCAGGAGGTATTTTTTTGTGTAGTGCCCAAACTTCATTCGCTGTAGGCTTTGCTAAGCTAACTCTGTAAGAGCCAATGTCTCCCTTTGCATTGAACTTTGAGCGTCTTACATTCAGAGATGTTGTTTATGTTCACACAGCTACATTACACATCAACTAAAGTTTAAAACATGATATTGTGGTGGACCACCCCATTAATGTTATTGGCTAACTGAAAAGATTGAGCAATCCCATGAATTAAATGTAGTCTTCTGAAAGTAATTAGTTCATTTTAACAAGTTTTCTTTTAATATTTAATGCAGGAATGATAATAAAAAACATAAGCCAGTGTTAATTTCATTATTTTTTACTAAACACGTCCCTGAGAGTGTAGAATTTAGAGGTAGGTACTCTCCATAATCCAGCCAAAGCATCAGGGAAATGTGGGAAAGGTTAGATAGATCAAATACCGGCTGCAGAGATTAAATATTTTTCAAAACTTAACAATAATTAGCCCTCAATTTAATTAATTGTATAAACTTATATATGATAAGCATAAACTTATATATTCATTTCTGACATGCTTCATGCTCATATCAAACTCATAATAAAGAACTCGGCTTTTGGTCACTGTGATCAACATGTTGTATATTCGTTACTTGCAGCTATTCCTGTGCCGGTTTGACTCACGTTTGGTGGCTGGCAGGCCGGCGGGTCACATTGCAGACGCGGTACTTCCTCCGCATGGTCCCGCAGTGGGTCACCTCCACCTTCAGACCTGCACATAAACCAACCCACGAGAATGTAGCATAAATACATATTTTACTTGAACACTTCATTCGTGTCCACAATTTATTTCAACGTACACCAGGACACAACTTAAGTAGTCGCAACAGTTGCTCATAATACATGAACACACACACACCTTTGATTTCTTTGGTGAATTTGACTCTGTGGGAGTCTGTGAGGGGTCGAGGCTGCTCGTCGATGTTGTGGATGTCCAGGACCTCACACATGAACTGAATGACTGGCTGTGCTTTGTAGAAGGCCGTGGCTGACACTGAAACACAGGAGAGATGAAAACTGATGAGAAACGCTTCAGTGCAGATTAGAATAAAAAAATGGGTCATGATGAATAAAAAAATTCATTATAAAAGAAAAATCTCAGATCTGCTGACATTTATTATATCTACTGCAGTGGAAGGAGGATGATTTATTATGGCCCGTTTCCACTGAGTGGTTAGGTACGGTTTGCTTTTTGGTACCTTCTGACAGTGGAAACGGCCATAAAAGCAAACCGAACCTAACCACTGTAGCACAACAAAAAGGGTACCAAAAGGTGGAGCTAGATGCACAGCTGACTTCTATTGGCTAACAGATAAACCTTCGTAGCTCGTGCACAACCCAGGAGAACCGCCATTTTTAAATACACAGCCGAGATATTACACTGTAATAATATATACATATAATAATGAGCCATGGTCGACCCGAGCTCAAACAGATCTGTTGTCCTATGGTTTATGAGGCCGTCTAAAGCGCAAGCGGTTTCACTTTTCTTCAGAGAGCTCGCGATCGCTTGCCGCACGTCTACATTTGAAATAACAAACTTCTTGAGCGGATGATAATAATGTGCGGGTGATTATTGAAGCACTTCTGAAATCCGATCCTTTCAGAAACGGGAGTGAAAGGAGCGAGAGTGAAAGGAGAAACCTGAAAAAACAAAGGCGCAAATGATTCTTTCAGCAACCTAAACCATGAACAAACTGTCATGTTTAACTAATATTAAACAGAGGTCACATGTGCTGGTGAAGACTACAGACACAGTTGAGAGGTCTGCACTGACTGTGGGCTACATGTTGCGTGTTGTTTCTGAACCCAAATAAGGCCTAAATGTCTGCTGTGTGTAGTTTTTCTGTAATTGGTAACATATCAGAGACTGTAAAAGGCTGTATGTGGTTATATATGTGGCATTTATTTATTTAATTGCAGACGTTACAGTAGGCTATTTCACACTATCATAGATCTGTGGTTATAATCAGATCATGTTCATAGAGAGGTCAGTAATGAACATTCATACACCAGTATTTGTGTATAATAAAGCCTCTGCTTTGTGAGAAGTGCTTTTCATATGATGTGCGAGCGACCTGTACAGCTTTACTGTAGACATTTACTCCAGCGAGAATGACACTGAATGAAACTTTATCGTAAGCCACGCACACCAAGAGAGTACCATTGGTACCCTTTTAGCAGTGGAAACGCAAGCGTGATAAAGATGACCCGTACTGTAACACTCAGTAGAAACGTGTTCATTAGATTAGTGGTTTAGTGCAGCTGCTGTTTGCATATGCAAAAATTAATGATTTTTTGCTAAATTATTATTATTATTATTTTTACAAAAGGTAAAATGTTGTTTATTCTTTTTACGAACAGGGTTTGACAGTCCATGTGTCTATTAAAAAAAAATAAAAATTAAAAATAGAATGTATTTTTGAGCATGTCCACATTTATTTGTTTGCTAAAAGTCTTTAAATCATTATCTAATACACTTAAATGTGGGGTTGGAAAACAATGTTAAGTTCAAAATAAATAGTGAGATCGGCATTTCTCAGGGTAGACATTTCTTTTGTGGAAGCCTCTTTTGAGTTCATGTTGTATTTATTTAAAAAAAAACATATTAAAATAATACTTATTTAAATACACTGAACATACTTAAATATTAATTAAATACCAAAATTATTATTGTTACCAAAAAAAAAATAAATAGCAGAAAAAACTATATGAATGTTGTAATTAGGCATGGGGCGATAACCGTTTTCAAGGTATACCGCGATTTGGAAAAGTCAAGGTTTTCATACCGCCATTTTTTGTAATACCGTTTCTTAGGTATTATTTTATTCTTTTTTTTATAATTTTAGTTTAGTTTTTTAGTACAACAGTATCTCCAGCAGAACAATATATCCAAAGATGCTGTTTTAAATTGTAAAGAAATCTGTGTTATCAAAACTAATGTTAATGATTTATTGTATTTATTCAGCCTGACATGTTTACAGCACCAAAATATTATACATCATTCATTCATTTTCTTGTGGGCTTAGTCCCTTTATTAATCCGGAGTCACCACAGTGGAATGATCCACCAACTTATCCAGCATTTTTTTTACGCAGCGGATGCCCTTCCAGCTGCAACCCATCTCTGGGAAAATACATAATTCAAAAAACAATAAATAATGAGTACAAAGGGGTAAAAAGATTTAGTTTTTTTTACCCAGGCATTTAAAAAGAATATATTTTACAGCAGTAATCACAATATCGTGATATTTTTTCCAATGTTTTCATACTGCCAAAATTTTTTGTAATACCGTTTCTTAGGTATTATTTTATTCTTTTTTTAATAATTTTAGTTTAGTTTTTTAGTACAACAGTATCTCCAGCAGAAAAAAACATCCAAAGATGCTGTTTTAAATTGTAAAGAAATCTGTGTTATTAAAACTAATGTTAATTATTCATTGTAATTATTTAGCCTGACATGTTTACAGCACCAAAATATTATACATCATTCACAAAAAATATATATAATGAGTACAAAGCGGTAAACAGTTTCAGTTTTTTTTACCCAGGCATTTAAAAAAGAATATATTTTAGAGCAGTAATCACAATACAGTGAAAACGTGATATTTTTATCCAAGGTTATCATACCGTCAGAATCTTATACCGGCCCATGCCTAGTTGTAATTTTTCCACTGTACAATTATTTAAGAAAAAACTAATTTGAAAAGCTTGTTGAAAATAAAAATACATCATTCAATTCAGCGCACATCTCGAATTCAAACAAATAAAGAGCACAGAATAGAAATGTATTAACCTCCCTGAAATGTATTCACCTCCTAACATTCTTAATGTGCTCTTAAATATTGTACATTGCATTGGATGACCACCTGTAGGCTGTTGTCTCGGAAAACCCCAATTTCTAATTGCATTTCACAAACTTTTGGTAAACAGAACCTATCCTGAAGTCACTCTTTAACACTTCTGTGAGAAAACATCTCCACGAATGTTGACGTGAACTCAAAGCCGAAGCTTTCGCGCTCTTTCTGAGGCCATTCACTGCTTTATAAGCATGACAAAGAGGCAGTGAAAGGAGAGACGATTTCAGACGGTTGGACTTTTCCCTGCCCTTCAGACAGAGGGGGAGGAGCAGAGATGCAGCCAATTGACTTATGGGAGTCTGAGAGAGCGGGAAAACACGCAGACAGAGACACAGAGAACTGCTGAACTCGGTGAAAGAAAGAAAGAGAGGCTCCTTTAACACCCCCTTCAATCAGACAACCCCCCACCACCATCACTCAGCTCTTCAGTGGGACCCGCTCTCACACTATAAAAAAACACACACTTGCTAAGAAAACTCAAAGGATGCGCACCATCAATGTTGAGCATCATTTTCCACATGGCAGGGCGAACAGACTGATGGAAACCGAACCACACCTCTCTGCCGCCACCTAGAGGATGATCGTAACCCTCCGGGGCGGAGAAGAACGAGCGGCCCACGGGTGTGTATCTGTGAGAGACAAAGCAGAGGCATCATCAGACTTTCAAATGTAGATATTAAGGATTCAGAGATTTTTTTATGTCTCAATCCACTCAGATCATAGGACTGAATGAGAAAACTCTCAGAAAAGTCAGCACGGAATCAAAACTGACATTGATTTGGTTTATATATTCCTATTGCGTTCGTTCTTGTGCATGCATTTATGTATTTTGCATACATTTGATTGTGGATATTTTGACTCTGCAGTCTTTAATTTCCTGTGATAACGTAAACTGACCACAAACATACACTACAGTTCACAATAAGTATTTTATGCGAATGTTGACATGAACTCAAAGCTAATGCTTTGGCTAGAATTGGGTAAAGTCTAGATCTGATACGTGGCCAGCCTGAAGTGCGATATGCACATTAAGGCTACGTTCACACTGTGAGGCTTAGTGCTCAAATCTTTAGTTTAATTTTTTTCCTCAGATCTGATTGTTTTGCTCAGCTGTTCACACTGCTGTTATAAATGTGGCCAATATCAGATTTGAAATGTGAACAGATCATGGTCCTAAACTGACCTGCGTGCACAAAAACGCAGTTACGGACAGCACAGAATGTCTAATTATGCACACAATGTGTATACTGAAGTAAGCATGTTGTCATACTTAAATGTAATTATTGTCCCTTTCACAGACAATCGTGGTGTATTTGATGAACTGTAAAGGGTTGTTCTGCTACCGCTAATGTGTATTTGAAACCTAAAATAAGTCTCTTGTGATCGAAAACACTGATAATTTGTGATTTATGACAGCAGCGATGCGCGTCTATATGACCACCGCTGTAGTGAACTCATCAAGGGTTAATGAGCAGCCGCAGACTGAACTGTGAAGATGCAGAGTTATTTAATTTTACGTCGTTATAAACACCAGACATGTGCAGAAGGGGGGTTTGGGTGTTTGAGCACCTGCACTTTATTCTCTCAGAGAGAAAGTTCGTCCTTAAAATGAATGTGCCCACTCCTCTGAGCACGGATCCCCTATCCGCAACATCCCCGACACAGTTTGGCGATCAACCCGTGCCCCAATCGTTAACCAGATCGGTTAAAAAGTTCCAGTTTTGACTTCAAAATCTTTTTCCAATATGAACAACCAACTTTCGCCCTGTGTGCCATTCTGCTGCTGCTGAGGAGTAGATGACGTCTGCAGCACAGAATGATGATGCGTATCACTCTAAGATGATGTAAAAGTCAGATGAAATTCGGCATAACCGTTCACACTATATCAAATCAAAACATCAGATCTGTGCCTGATTTAAGACTACATTTGAAAGTGGCACAAATCTGACATGAAAAGATCAGATTCCATGCGGCTTGGGCTGTTCACACTGTCAAGACCTGAGTCACATGTGGACAAAAAAAATTAGATTCGGGCCACATTTGCCTGCAGTGTGAACGTAGCCTAATATAGCTGCATTTATTAATGACACTGTAAAACAATAATTCAAATTTTTACAGTACTGTGATGGTTGGGTTTAGGGTGGGGGTAAGAGTTAAAAAAATACAATTTATTGGGTATTTTAATAAATAACATAAATTATACTCTGTACAACTACTGTTATTACGTTACTGTGACGGTTGGGTTTAGGATTGGAGGTAGACGTTAATAAAATACAATAAGTGGGAAATTTAATAAATACAAATTATTCTCGTTACTGTCTGCCCGCAACCGTATCCAGTCTAGCAATAACCCCTAGAATTGCACTCACTTCATGGAGGGCAGATGGCGAAGCACCACATCCACAGCGTGCACTGGGTTGGTGCTGATTGGCTTGTCCAGTTCCAGCGGCTCTGGCATACTGCGCCCGGTTAGCACCTCATGCAGCAGGTGCCAGCTCACCAGAGACACGAACTTAATTGAAACTTTAAAGGGCCGGTCTTTACCCCCTTCACCTGGCAGCGTGACATCCAGATCCACCTGTGGATAAATGACAGTAATTAAAAAATAAATAAAGAAACTAACTAATTAATTAATAAATGATGATGATGTTTTTATATATAGGCCCAATTCTATTTTTGTACCCGTACCCCTTTCCCTTGAACCTTCAAAGAGGAAGGGCTTCAAAATTGACCCCTGCACCAGTATACGTTACATGTCATCGCAATCTCTTGCTTCATATGAGATCAAACAATCACGACTGCCGTAGTTATTCCAGTGTTGTAATGTTTTGGTATTAATCTTCAAGACATCACTGAAGGCGTATATCATGTTATCATAACAATATAACTTGGCAACAGACACTTTTCACAAGCCTGTTATGACGCGTTTAATGGTCAACATAATCTTCCTTGAAATCCTTGAAAGTTTTTAATATTCAGATTTTTCTAAAAATGTTTGAACATTTATAAATATTTATGTATGGAGCATATCAAATTTGCTTCAAATTACAAAAAACGAATTATCACTTGTGCGAGACATTTCTAATGCAGTGTCTATGGCACAGTAAATTAAACGTTATTCTCCCTTCTGGCTGCCGTCATCAGTCTCACACAATTTTTTTTTTTTCCTTTTTCTGAAAGTCTTTATAACACCATCGTGGATTTTTTTTTTTTTATTACTTCAGCAAATAAGATTTTTTTTTTTTTACTATTTGTTGTATTCTCCCATTCACTGCGCTTTAAGTTCTCTCAACTATGACGACTTCCGCTACTGAGCTGTACTGTAACTGTACTGTGCATTTACACTGTGGCCATATTCATCTATGTAAACACACGAGGAGTAGGGGTAATGGGAAGGGCTATGGGGTAGAATTGGGATTGGGTCGTAATGTCATGTCAGCAACAAAAGCTATTTTCATAGCAAGAACAAATATATCGTTAATAAATATACAACTAAAAACAACAAACAAATGAATACAGAAATTAGATACAATTTTTAACGTTAATATATGATAATTAAAAAAAAAAAAAAAAAAAAAACTCTACAATTTTTCCTGGTGACACTTTGCTGAATATCTCTTTAAGTGATTCAATTTAATAAAAAATCCATAAATAAATAAAAAATTAAAAAGCAGAAAACTGACATTAATTTGAAATTCTGATTACATCCGACGAAACCGTAAATTACAATAATATAAACATAAGAAATATAACTGATGTAGCTTAAATTACTTTGTAAGACTGTAACAGGATTTGGAGGGGGAATGTTTGCCACTTTTCTGATAAAATTTGTAATATTAAAAGAATTAAAAATATAGTTTAATCAGCTTCACATCTTATCAATTATTCAATCATCTGTAAATAAGAGAGTATGCACAAAAACAATTTATGAACATTACTAAAACTAGACTTATAAATAAATAAATATATACAAATAATAACAATATCAACCACAAAAATCTAATTATGTATTTTAATTATTATTATATTTTTAAGTTTAACCTTTAAAACATTTATTTTAAATGGAAAAAGCTCTTAACTATTTTCTTTTGCCTTTTAAAGTGCGTCTTATTACAAGCTTCTGAAAATGGTTGGCACATGTTGATCCCCAAACATATGTCATCCAAACTCAAAGCAGATGCAGACAGATAATCACCAAGCAACTCACTCTATTTATTTCATTTATTTTTATTTATACTTATTTACATTTACATTTACTCATATTTATTCATAGTTATTTATGTTTAATTTAACTTAATTGATTTATTTATTTAATTACATTTAATTGTATTCATTATATTAATATTTAATTTAATTATATTAATATTAATATTAAATTGTATTTATAGTAATATTTAAATTTAAATTATATTTAATTTATTTAAATGCAATAATATTTATACTAATAAATAACATATACATAATATTTAATTTTATTTATGAATATTTATTTAATTTAATTTTGATTTAGTTTTATTTAGATTGACTGAATGACTAATTAATTGACTGAATGGCTGAAAGATTGGCTGATTGATTGACTGACTGACTGAATGATTAACTGATTGATTGACTGATTGATTGATATATTGATTGATTGGCTAATGAAACGATTGGCTGACTGATTGGCTCTAGATGCAAAGCTCTTAGCATGCAAATTTCCATACAAACTGGACAATAATCTGTTCAGTTCAGTCACGATGCCTAAAGAGATTTTCGTTAGATTGTGTTTGTTTACCCCTGCAGGTGCCACAGGAAGCGGGTTGGCGGTGTAGAGACTTTTCTTCCCATCATAAACTGGCCTTCGATCCCCAAAGATGGTGACCTTAAAGTGCTGCACCATGGAGTCCACAACCTCCCTGCAAACACAACAGTCTTTAGTATTTATTTATTATTATTGCAAAAAAACAGGAGCGTATAAATACAAACAACACATTTTACAAGCATATAAAACTGAACACGTTGGTTTTAACCTACTGTATATCGGAATTAAAGAGTACCAGGGGTTTATCACAGTATTTTAGATAGGTTTGAGTTGTTTTTTTATATAGATATAACGTATGAGACAAATAACAATACAAATCTGTACAAAACAATATTAACATATAAGCATTAAGCATGTAAAACTTCCAGATCTTTATTGCTTACATCTTCATGATTCAGAACAACATTATTTAACAGTTATTAGGTTAATAATAATAATAATAATAATAATAATAATAATAATAATAATAATA
>CAIGQQ010031697.1:4535816-4552537 GCA_903798035.1 Danio albolineatus
ATAATAATAATAATAATAATAATAATAATAATAATAATAATAATAATTCATTTTAATCAAATGAAAAACTACAACCAGATCCACCCAGTTTATAACAATCGAAAGTTAGCAAGCCATCCTCTCTTTATCAAAGCAACATACACAAACACCAGTGTATCTTGATATTAAAGATTTAATTTTGAATGATATGTAGAATTGTTCGCCTCACAGCAAGGTCGCTGGTTAGAGCCCCAGCTGGGTCAGTTGGCATTTCTGTCTGGAGTTTGCATGTTCACCCGGTGTTGGTGTGGGTTTCTACCGGGTGCTCCGGTTTCCCCCACAAGTCCAAAGATATGCGGTACAGGTGAATTGGGTAGGCTAAATTGTCCGTAGTGTATGAGTGTGAATGAGAATGTATGGATGTTTCCCAGAGATGGGTTGCAAGCTGGAAAGGCATCCGCTGTGTAAAACAAATGCTGGATAAGTTGGCGGTTCATTCTACTGTGGCGACCCCGGATTAACAAACGGACTAAGCCGAAAAGAAAATGAATGAATGAATGAGCTCAATTTTTGATAAATTATTTAAGACTCTTCCTGGTAGTACTTTTTTTTTTTTAAACGGTCCAAGGTAGTCTCCTTATAAAAATGTTAAAACTTTCACAATCCAACAAAATATGTTTGATAGTAAGAGCAGCCTGGCAGTTACTACATTTAGGTGGGTCTTCGTTATTAAGTAAATACAAATGTGTCAACCTAGAAAGTCCAATTCGACATCTAGTGTCTGATCATGCCTGTCTCAAAATTATAATTTGCTGAGTGTCTTACAGTTATTTTTGGGTTTGATGTTTCACATTAGACAATGTACGATGCCAAATCGATCGATATCGACTAACCATAACAGGAACTGTTCACAGGCTTATCAAACACCTTTATAAGATGATTAAAGCTCGAGTGAAATTAAAAAAACATTTTCTAGATGTTAGTATCAGTATTTTAGTCTTCAGCGATGTCTATAAGCTAGTGTGGTACAAAACAATAGCTGCGTCCCAAATGACACTATGCACTTGTGCACTATGTACTTATGCACTTACACACTCAACAACATAGTATATGTATATAGTGTTGTCCCAAATGGAGCACTAATAGCTTTTTTACTAAGCAGAAGTTCAAACCGTTTCCCTGATGACGTTAATTAATGAAATAAATGACCAAAATACCAAATAATACCTGTCATGAGTATAACCGCATTCACCGTCAGGAGGCGCTATAATCACTCTCCTAGGAGAATACTGCTTTCACAATCCAAAATAAATAAAGTTATCCAACATGTGCGCCTGATAGCTTCGCCCCTTCCATTACGTGCGCAAAGCTGCGCAAAGTTGTGTGCGAAGTGTCCATCTTTACACACTTCATATTACCAGTTGAATGAGTGCATCATCCGGGTAATTAAAGTGCGCTTATTATTGTTAAGCCGCCTTTCCACTGCACACGACAAACGACAAGCGACAGACCGGAAGTCATTCATTTCCAATGGAGAGTAGTCCGGGAGCTGCGTGGAGTTCCGATCATCTCCGTATGCGGGAAATTCGGATCCGATTTGAGTCGCGGATCCGTTGAAATATTTGAACTCCTGCGACTAGACCGCATGCGACCGGCCGACCGGAAGTGATGTATTTCAGTGTTGTCCAAGCAGGTCCGTGCGCGCGAGATGAGAAATAGGGTTTTTTGTTATTTTTTTTAATCAGAAAAAGTCTGTATTATAAAAAAACATTTCTATTCATAAATGAGTAATAAAAATATTATTATAGAAATTTTTAGCAGCCTATGAGTTTCAGTATTCATTTATTCATTCATTCATTCAACCATGGTGAACACACAGAGAATAAAGGCTCTTGCACTCCTATTTCGTACACTGCGAGAATCTTTAATTTCGGACACTGCGAGTTATCAGCGTCTCCCCCATGGTTCCCCACAACACTGAAAATACTGTGCGACTGCCACAAGGGGGCGTAATCCGACAGTCGTGTCCAAATGTCGTGTGCAGTGGAAAGGCGGCTTTAGAGTTTTCAGTGTGAACGCACTACTTACACTATTTATACTACAAAATGGCGTAGAATAGTGCAAAAGTATGCGATTTGGGACGCAGCTAATGACAAAATTTGCGTTTAGAAGATATAAAACTGATATAGACATGTAAAGCTTGTAGTTTGTGACCTCCGCCTAAATGGATCAACGGTTTTATTCACATCACCTCATACTTGAGTTTCTCATCAAATCTTGACCAATCAAAAGATATCTAGTATCTGACATGGCCCACCCCTTTCAAGATGCTTCTCATTTGATGCGCCTGAGCTTAACCACTCTCACTGGCAGAGCTGTGAGAAATTCAATTCAACTCACCTTCATTTCTCTAGCGCTTTTACAATGTAGCATGTGTCGAAGCAGCTTCACATAGGTTATAGTAAATTGAAACCGTGTCAGTCCAGTGTTCAGAGTTGAAGTTCAGTTTAGTTCAGTTCAGTGTGGTTTAATATTCACTGCTGAGAGTCCAAACACTGAAGATTAATCCATCGATGCGCAGCTCTACAGGTCACGAACCATGCAAGCCAGTGGCGACAGCGGCGAGGAACAAACTTCACCAATTGGCGAAAGTGAAGAATTAAAAAACCTTGAGAGAAACTAATGCCTGTTTTAAAGAGGAGGAGCTACTATGTCCCGCCCTCTTGTAGTTTTTTTTTAGTTGAGATTACGTCAAACCTCAAATTTTAAAAATAAATAAATAAATAAATCGCATTTCAAAGGACTTCACGCGACCTTTAATGTCTCTGATAAATTCAAACAATAATTTTATTTTTTTTAATCTGGACATGAACCAAAACACCATACCTATTGACTCTCCGTGGACACTTCTCTGGCTTGATGTCCACCTCGTACAGGTAGACGTCCATCTTTGGGATCTCCACCTGGAAGCAGTTGGCCAGCAGCTTGATAGGTTTCCCCATGGTGCCATAGCCGGGCCTCCGTGGCATGGAGAACAGGGACTGGGCCCCAACGGCTCCTGAAAGACACAGATGAAGACAGCGTTACATTCAGTAAACTAACACTGCTGGCTGTACGGGCTGTGTCAATGACAGCATTCAAAGCTACGTCACAAAATGAAACTATAATAGGATGTTCAAAATTCTTCTATTATACAATAATCCTTCATGTGCTTGAACCAAAACACATTCAGAAATTAGATAATTGTTAATTATATTTAACAGAATTTCTACTTTGTTTATAGTGAAAAAAAATAATTATAATAATAGTAATAATAATAATAATAATAATAATAATAATAATAATAATAATAATAATAGGTTCTATGAAAAACACATTTAACAACAACAACAACAACAACAATAAATGGTTATATAAAAATAAACACTTAATTATAAAAAATATATATAATAAATGGTTATATGAAAAACACATTTAACAATATATTATTATTAATAATAATAATAATAATAATAATAATAATAATAATAATAATAAATGAAAGACATTAAATAATATATAGAAAATATAAAATAATAATAATATGGTTATATAAAAATAAAACGTTTAATAAAATAATTATAATAAAGGGTTATATAAAAATAAACACGTTTAATAATAATAATAAGAATAATAATAATAATAATAATAATAATAATAATGATAAGTTATATGAAAAACACCTTTAACAACAACGACAATAAATGGTTATATAAAAATAACCATTTAATTATAAAAAAATATTAATAACAATAGTAATAGTAATAATAATAAATTGTTATATGGAAAACACATTTAACAATATAATAATAATAATAATAATAATAATAATAATAATAAGTTATATGAAAAAGACATTTAATAATATAATAATAATAATCATCATCATCATCATCATAGTTATGGAAAAATAAACATTTAATTATAAAAAATAAAACGCTTATATAAAAATAAACGTTTAATAAAATAATTATAATAAATGGTTATATAAAAATAAACATGTTATAATAATAATAATAATAATAATAATAATAATAATAATAATAAGTCAGCATTATCATAATATAAATCACAATAGCTTAGTGGTACTGTGCGCCGACATGTATAGCAGAGGTGCTCGAGGTGACCTGAGTTCGATTCCCAGCGAGGTCATTTGCCGATCCTTCCCCTTTCTCTGCTCCCAATACTTTACTGTCCGAAATCTCCACTGTCCTATACCATAATAAAGATGAAAGCCCCTAAAAAAATCATCATTTAAATTTTTTTTTTAATGAAATAATAATAATAATAATAATAATAATAATAAACAACTAAAAATATTATTATTAACAACAAAAACAACGATAATAACAGTAATATTAACAAGAACTTAACTGTAATTATAATATAGTACAACTTTTAAACGTTTATAAAAATGTAAAAAAATAAAATAAAATTGTTAAAAATGTATAACAATTAACAAAATTCAAATATTTAAATAGTAAATAAAATCTAATTAAACAAATAACCATAATAATACTAAAAATAATAATAACATTATTATTATATAATAAAAACGCTGATGACATTTTATTAAATATAAAAATACATTAATAATAAAATAACAAACATTAACAAAATCAAAAACTAATCAAAGCTTTTAAAATATTAATCATAATGAATAAATAATACTAAAAAAAATAATGATACTAAATATGTAACATTACGTACAAAGAATTAAAGAAAAAGGGGCGCCACGGTGGCGCGTGAGTAGCACGTTCGCCTCACAGCAAGAAGGTCGCTGGTTCGATCCCTGGTTGGGGCAGGTCCCGGTTGGGCCAGTTGGCATTTCTGTGTGGAGTTTGCATGTTCTCCCCGTGGTTGCGTGGGTTTCCTCCGGGTGCTCCGGTTTCCCCCACAGTCCAAAGACATGCGGTACAGGTGAATTGGGTAAGCTAAATTGTCCGTAGTGTATGTGTGTGAATGAGAATGTATGGATGTGTTTCCCAGAGATGGGTTGTGGCTGGAAGGGCATCCGCTGCGTAAAACAAATGCTGGATAAGTTGGCGGTTCATTCCGCTGTGGCGACCCCGGATTAATAAAGGGACTAAGCCGAAAAGAAAATGAATGAATGAATGAATTAAAGAAAAATTAGTATAATTATAATTCATAATAATAATAATAATAATTATAATTCTTATTATCATTATTATTATTATTTTTATTATTATTATTATTAGTATTAATGATAATTCAAAATAATGTACAAAACTTCCCATTAATAAATGACGGTTAGCTTTCGTCTCATATGCCCCAACAGTTACAGTACAGAACGGGAAAGACAGTAAAAGTCTGCATCAGCCACAGCTCAGACGGCTGCTGCCTACAGAGAGATGCTGAAAATTTAATACCAGCTTCATGAGCGAGTTTGACAGTGATTGCAGCTAATGATTCCCCGACTGTGAGACGCCCAGGGCACACCAGCAGATTCATCGCAGACAACTTACACTCATGGGTCTTCAAAAAACATTAGAGTTCAGCAACATTGTGGAGGAGGAGTGGAGAAGGCACAATAAACAGAAATGATGCTCAATGAATCAAATGTTGCCACCTTCACGAATGGGATGTTTCACCCATGAGTCAGTTGTATTAAACTCAACCTCAAGGCCCACGCAGTAACACTGACCATGCATGATTCAGTTTCTCTCTCTCTCTCTCTCTCTCTCTCTCTCTCTCTCTCTCCCTCTCACTGGGATTTCACCAGTTTAGATGCTAAAAGGGATACAGTGATACAGATACAATTTATAATACCAGCTTAATGTGAAGCACGCAGTGTTATACTGTTAATATTAATTCAAGACCTTGATACAAACAGACTATACTGCATATGCTGGTCAGACAGAGAATACATTCAGAGCAACATTTACCAATATATTCTGACTGAATCTGTAATTTTTAGGCAGATTAGATACTGGAATTCAGTACAAATCAGTACTGAAATTTTAAAAACATCAATTTCCCGCTAACATTTGAGCACTGTTGACTGCGTTCTTAAACAGCGCTGATTTGCCATTGTGTTCACATGCTCATTAAATGACCAAAACAAAGACAGAAGTTCCAGCATATAATGCACATTTTCAAAGCAGAATATCTGACTTCAGCCTTGTTTTTCAGATCACATGGTATGTTTCTTAAATATCTGCACACATATTATGGTATTTTTATGCTTTAAAAACTTACAACACCAAAAAAAAGCACCTTTAAATAATTTTCTGCAATAGAACATCATAAGAAAACTACTTGTGATATCAAAAAGTATTAAAAAAACGAATAAAATGTATATAATTGGCTTCATGCTACAATAAAAGTATGAATAAAATTTGACAGTAATTTTTTATAGTACAATAACTCCTTCTCAAGTGTCTCAGAATGTGTCAGTCTATGGAGACTCCAGTGTTCATTTGTGCTTCATCTAAAACTCCCATTTATAATCCTCTTAGGTCGCTGACATTATCTTCAGCAGCTCATTAAAACTCTAATGGCAGACAGCTGCTTCTCACTCAGGGCTGTTTATGCTAATGCAGAAGAGATGTCACAAATGGGCGGGGCTTTCCCCCTCTGATCAGTGGTGTAAAGTAACTAATTACAAATACTCTGCACGACTGTAATTGAGTAGATTTTCTCAGGAATTGTAGTTTACTGAGTAGTTTTATAAATGTGGACTTTTACTTTCCCTTGAGTCCATGTTTAGTGCAGTATCGGTACTTTTACTCCACTACTTTCCTTCAACCTGCAGTCACTACTTTATTTCTTTCTTGTCTGTGGTCATTGTCTAAAGTAGAGAAATCAGTCCTGTGATTCCTGTCCAATTAAATCACACATAGAAAGTAAATCACATCATACTGAACAACCTCAAGACATGGGCGCTTTATAAATGCAGCAAACCTTTAGGAAACATTAAAAATGTCCAAGAAGATGTTCAAAATCTGTACACGCAATGATCCAGAGACTGTTTATAGACTGCATGTGACTGAAAATGATGGATGTTGACTGCATGAGGACTGAAATCACCAAACAGCCTTAAACAATCACTAAATGGAACAAATGAAGAATGGAAGGAAAGGCCAAATAAAAGGAAGGACCGAACAAGGAATGGAAGGAAGGATCAAAAGAATCAAACAAATGAAGGAAGGATTCAAGGAAGGACTGAACAAACTAAGGAAGGAAAGGAACGAACGAACGAACAAAGGACCTAATGAAGCAAGGAACAAAAACATGAAAGAAAGAATGAGCGAACAAATGAAGGGAGGAAAGAAGGAAGGACCAAACGTGTGAAGGAAGAATTCAAGGAAGTACTGAACAAACTAAAGAAGGAACGAACAAACAAATGAATGAACAAAAGGACCTAATGAAGGAACAAAAATATGAACAAATGAACGAGTGAACAAATGAAGGAGGGAACAAACGAATAAAGGAAGGAAGGAGAGAACAAACAAATAATTGAAGGTTGGAAGGAACGAACAAAAATAGGAATGTGTAAACGTAACATTCTGTAAAATTTTCTACAGTGTAATACTCACTACTCACTACTCTTAAATACTTTTAAAAGGTCTCATACTTGCACTACATTTTTGGGCAAGTAATGGTACTTTTACTTGAGTATGATTTTTCAGTACTCTTTCCACCACTGCCTCTGTTGACACATACAATGGGAGAATGTCAAAGTGTTTCTGCAGACTGTTTATCAAGTGTGAATAAAAAAAATAGTATTAATTAACTTTTACCATATGAAGCTGGCTATATTCACACACTGCTGCCACACAACTGTGTTTAAACTCCTTATAAAATTAATATTTGCATAATAGTTCCCCTTTAAGATGACAACCCAATGTGTCAAAACACAAGCTGTGTGGCTTCTCCAGCATCATCTAACAAGACTCTAGTAAAGAGACAGAAGTTTACTGAAGGTTCAGTCTAGCGTTACCCAGCAAATGGTCTCTGTGATCCGTCTGTGCTAAACGAAAGTCAGGCTGAGAGTGATTCATCCCGGTTTGACTCATAACCGCTGCTGAACAGGCCTGTCTTCAAAGCCGAGGAGAGCAGAGTCACGGTAAAAAAAAGGCAGAAAAACAGGACTCGCTGTGACAAACTGGCGAGGGTCAGACTGAATCATTACCTGCTGCGGTTAATAGAGCGCACACACATCCGCATCCAGGGCTAAAAACCTAATAGAGAAATTGATTTCTGGCGATAACATATAAACCCTTCAAGACAAGAGGTTTGCGCTACAAATTAATTGAGGTTTTACGTTGCTCTGCTGTTTTAATTTTACAGAAAAAGTTATAGGATTGTTTGTGCACACAAAAAAGAAATGTTGAGAAAATAATATTGCAAAGACATTTATAACATTACAAAGATTTCTATTTCAAATATATGCTGTACTTTGATTTTCTATCCAAAAAAATCCTGTAAAAATAATAAAAAATTAAAATTAAATAATAATAATAAATAAAAATCATTTCTACAAAAATAAACAGGTATAACAGCTATAGCACAAAAGCATAAATATATATCTATACTCCAGTAGAAGAAAAATATAATTGAAATAATAAATGTTTCTTGAGCCGTAAACCCTTAAATCAGAACGATTTCTGCAGGATCATGTGATACTAAAGACTGCAGTAATATTTGTGGAAAAAAACTGCTTTTCTATACAGAAATAAACTAATTTCTTAATGTACTGTTAAATTATTTTAGGAATAAAAACATTCACATTTAAAAAAAAATAAAAAATTTAAATTTCAATAGATTTTATACAATAGGCAAACTTAAAATGCATGCAAATTCTTTATACACCACAGTATTTAATTAAATAACAAAGATATATAGTACACAATATTGCACTGACAAATCAGTGAATTTAATTTAAATTTGTCTTAATTGCCCAGTTTCACAATGAACAGAAAATATTTTACATTTCTCAATTAAAACATATAATTGGAAAATTCTTATAATTTCAATTACATTATTTAAAGTAAAAAGTGCATTACAATTATAATACTTAAGTACATAATATTAAATATATTAAACTAAAATAAAAAAAACAATAAAATAGTAATAAAGCAAATGAAAATAAAGAATACAACATAAAATAAAAAACAAAAAAAACAAACAAACCAAACAATAACCAAAACAAAAACAAACAAAAACAAACCAAACAAGAACCAAACCAAGCCAGACAAAAACAAACCAAACAAGAACCAACACTGAAAAAAATGATTCAATGCTGTTTCCTTGGGTTTACTTAATTTTTTTACGTTAAGTGGCTGTAAACAATTTATTTGGGCTGAATTTAAACAGACAAATTAAGTTGAACATTATTAAATGTAATTTGTTTATTTAAATTCAGCCCAAATAAATTGTTTACAGCCACTTAACGTAAAAAAATTTTAGTAAACCCAAGGAAACAGCATTGAATCATTTTTTTTTCAGTGAATGCAAATCAAACCCAACCAAGCAAAGTCTAACAAAAACCACCAAACACAACAAAAACCTAACCAAGCAACAAAAAAAAAAACCAAAACCAAACAATAACCAAACCAAACCAAACAAAAACCAAAACAAACGAAACCAAAAAAAAAACAAGCCAAACCAAACAAGAACCAATGCAAATTCAACCAAACCAATCAAAACCTGACAAAAATCAAACAAAAAACAAACCAAAAACAACAGAAGACAAACAAAACCAAACACAACAAAAACTAAAACACAAAACAAAAACAAAAAAAAAACAAACAAAACCAAACAAAAACCAAGCCAAACCAAACAAGAACCAATACAAATCAAACCAACCAAGCAAAATCTAACAAAAACCAAACCAAAAACAACAGAAGACAAAAACAACAAAACCAAACACAAAACCTAACCAAGCAACAACAACAACAAAAAACAACCAAACAAACAAACAAACAAACAAACAAACAAACAAACAAGAACCGATGCAAATCAAATCAAACCAATCAAAACCTGACAAAAATCAAACAAAAATCAAACCAAAAACAACAGAAGACAAAAACAAAACCAAACAAACACAAAACAAAAACCAAACAAAACAAAACCAAGCAAAAACAAGACAAGACAAAATGAAATCCTAAGCAACTAAAAAAAACAAAAAAACAAAACAAAAACCAAACCAACCCAAGCAAATACCAAAGCACCCCAGGAAACAACCAAACAAAAACACAAACAATCTTTTAGTTGTAGCATGATATTATGATAGGGTGACTCATCTCGAGTCAACGAATGAGAAAACACTTTTCCAGAAGCCAGCAGCTGAAACTGTGGGTGCTCACTGTTGCATGTCTATTCTGCCATGAAGCCGATTCCCTTTTCACCTGGCGGGCCTCTAAACAGCAGACGCGGGCCGCTCAGAGAGACCCCCGGCTTTCACAAGCAGCCAGACAAACAGGGGGGTCCGAAACTCCAGACGACTGCGTCTTTGTCATGGAAATCACCCACCCTCTACTAGACTGATAGCGATGTGATTTTACACCAAACGCAGACTCACGGATGTCTGCACACGCTCTGCTGGAGGCATGTGGATTAGAGCTGCACAGTATATCATTTCAGCATCGATATCCTAATGTGTGCTCATATGCAATAGTCACATCACTGCATGTGATACGTTGAGTCAAGCTGGATTTATACTTTCGCCTGGCGCCGCATCGCGCACCTCCACTGAATACGCGCGCACCTCGCGAAACGGACAAGGCTTTTATACTCGCCGCGTTCGCCGTTGTGATATTCTTTAAAACGACAGGGGGCGCTCAAATGAAACTAACCGTGAAGTCAGACAGATAAACAGAGAAGTAGAAAGTTTCAGGAACTACGTCATATCATTAATATTATTGATGTTTATTAAACTAGTTATTTTTATTATTTTTATAAATTATTTTTAATGATTATAAAGATTTTTGTAACCATTTCAAGATTTTTTTTTTAATCAAACTTTGATGCATCCCTTGCTTTTGTTCATATCTCGGACAGTTTTACCTATTAAAGCGTATTAAAAAATTAATGACAACAGAACATGGGTTCCTCAACAAATATATATTTTTATTATGGCAAGAATAAAAGCAAAAAGTACACTTACTAAATATTACAGATGTTTTTTTTTTATTTAGCCCGCTCCACAATTCACAATTCACATTACTGTCTGGCTAGTTTCTGTCCTCTTCTCATGCTAAAAAGGCAATAATAATCCAACATTCCTGACCATAATCACCAATAAAGCCTAGAAAAACGGCATCATGCTGTAAACCGATTGGTTCAAATATTCCTGTCCAGTTATCAAAGAAATAATTTGTTACTTCATTATAGTTTTGTTACTATTAAATTGGTTTAAATGCAATTGTAATATATATACACTCTAAAAAAAAAGGTTCTTCAGTGGTTCTTCAGAAGTTCTTTGCGATATTTGAGGTGCTATTTAGCACTTTTACTGTGTAAAGAACATTTAAAGCACCATAAAGGTTTTTCAGTGGTTCTTTGGGGGGTTTAAAGTGCTATATAGCACCAATACTACTGGTAAGCACTTGTTCTTATAGCTAATTCTCATAACTCTTATGCTGGTTTTATTTGCCGAAGGGTAAAGTAACATTATGAGCACCTTAAAATATAGGTGCTATATAGCACCATTTGACAAAAGTACTATATAGCACCTATTTTTTAAGGTGCTGTATAGCACCAAAAAAGGTTCCCCCCTCGTTACGACCAAAGAACCAGTTTTGGTGCTATTTAGCACCTTTTTTTTTTACACTCTTAAAAAAAAAGGTTCCTTGAGGTTCTATATAGAACCCCAGGGTTCTATACTTGGCCAGTAGAACCTTTTACCCAAAAAATGGTTCTATTTAGAACCCTTTGAGTGCAAAGAACCTTTTTGATTAAAATGGTTCTATAATGTGGGATTTATAACATAATTATATAGTAAAGATTATAAATAATAATAAGCTGTAACACAGAGAGACAAAGCTTTTTGAGTCAAAACCTAATAAAATGACTGCTATGGTCAAAAACCTAATCAATGTATGATGGGATTTTTGTTTCACGCAGGTTTGTACATTACCATATAACTAATATTTATATATGCTTAATATTTAACATTTTTGACGAATTATTTTGTGAAATTAATTAAATAACCTGTTTGTTTAGACTGTACAGTGTGTTGTTATGGTTTAATAAATTGTTTTAAAGTAATAATCATGAAAAAGCCCTCTGGTGACGTCATTCATTGGTGGACTGGTGGTGAAGAGCCTGGAGAGTGACGGTTAATTTTTGAAAAGGAGAACTCCGCTTTTGCAGCTCCATCATTCAGGTACGTTATTACTCTTTTAAAACTATAATAATGAAATATTTTGTATTACGGGGTAATGTTTCTCTTCCCTTGTGTTATATGGTGACAGACTGAATAAGGGGTAACGTTAATATGGATTAATACTGTGCTTGTAAGTTTCTGATGGTCTCTGTCGACAGCCTTCCCTTCAGAAATCTGTGTCAAGCTGACTTTGCTCTGCTTTTTGTTCGAAATAAGTTACAGTTTCGCTTTATTTGTTTGTCAGTATTAATTAAAATATCAATAACAATAAAACAGGTGCGTTATTCGATGGCGGGCATTGAGAGGCAGCGTGAAGCGCGTGCACGCTCTTTTAATGGTAACTTCATATGAGCCGATTTCCGCTTTCGTGCAGTTTTTATCTCCAACCTTGAACAAACAAGTACTCCCAGCTTGTTCGTGTGTGAGTTTAGCCGAGTTTAACTCGGGCTAAACTCTGTAAAGTAGTGTACACGCCGGCTAGTCTGCATTAAAACCGCAAGGGAGCATGTCGCGCTCGTGCCCCGCCCGAGTCAATGCACGCGCCCGCCCGCCCGAGTCTATGCACGCGCTATTGTGATGATTGCTAAGTGTATTATTGAAACCTTTTAAAGCCAAAACATATTTTAATAATGCATAGATAAAAGATCAGGTGTTATTTATGAAGGACATACAAACATGCAGGCTAAATGTATTGTGAAATGTTGAACCTTGTTAAATATAGGCTACATATATGTATATATTGTGCTAAATAAGTTTAAAATTCATATTTTAATGTATATCTTTCTTTTCTTCAAACAGCCTGGAAACTGAACTGCATCGTAAATCTTGTGCTCGGTATGTATTATTGCTTTTAATTCTAAACAAACTGTATTAAGTATTATGAAATGAATATTATAAAAGACTTTAACATTGTATTGTAACCTGGGCTGCAGGACACAAATAGCTTTGAAGAGGAAGGATCCCAGCTTAAAGAAGGACATGCATTACATCCATAATTGTGACACAATTATCATCAACAAGGACACCTGGTAAATATTGTATTTTATAACATGCATATGTCAGACTTGGTTGTTGTGTACTGAAATAATATATTTATCACATAAATGTTCTATTACTTATTGCTGCTGTTTGTACAGTGAGAATATTAAGGTCATTGCTTATTAAAAAGTCCTGCAAAGAAAATATGTTTTAAAAGAAAGTGTAAATTTGCCTACAGGATACCTTGTTGGAATGTCTTCAAAACAAATTTAAAAATGAAAGGATTTCAGTGGTGAGCTCATCAATCATCTCGCAAATGAAACAAATTAATGGGATGAAAAGGAAGTGAACTGTACTCTGAGGAACTTAACACAAGGCAAGTTCAGTTCAATACATTTTATGCCAAAGGTAGATTAATTCTGTATTATAAATTCATATTTACACACTCTAAAATGCTGTCTTCCTACCTCAGATTGTGATGGACCTGGAATGCGACACCAGATACTCATAAGTCAAGAACCGAATGAAAGACCCTTTTCCAGAGTACAGATTATGGAGGGGTTTGCAGAACTAATGGAGCAGTTTCTTCTTCTTGGAGTGCCACAGCTTGTGAGTAAACACTGTTACATTGTGTGCCAAATAGTTTTGCGTCCATGATGACTTTAAGAAACTTGTATTGCTGAAAATGTGTCATTTGGAAACTTACACATGAAGTAAACAAAATGTTTTTTTGCATTTAGGATGCTGCATAGAAAACTTGGTGAAGAACACAGAAACATCTTTAAAAGAAATGGCCCAAAAAGGGACAGAAAGAAGGAAGTGCTCCATGACAGTCTCATTGGACCAGCAGAGGAAACCGCAGAAGGTAACTACACACTATACTACATACTATTTGCCCCAAACACACACACACACACACTCACACACACTTTAATTGTATTGATTATAACTGTAATTCTATTTGATGACATGTTAATTGGTTAAAAGTACTCAACATTAAAATATTGTTTTACAGAAATCCAAAGGTCCTACACCATCCAGGATTCAGCAGCTCTCCTGATTCCACCAAGGCTTGAAGTGTCAGTATTACAATGGACAACACTCACTCGCTATCCTTCTACTTCCTCATTTATCAGAGGCACCACAGAGGAGTGAATCACCAACTAATCTGCCCTTTCCAGCCACAACCCAGCACTTGGAAACCCATATACTCTCTCATACAGTAGATCTACACACATTCACTCACTATGGCCAATTCACCTATACCGTACACATGCTTTTGGACTGTGGGGTCAACCGGAGCACCCAGAGGAAACCCACATGAACACTGGGAGAACTTGCAAACTCCACACAGAAATGCCAACTGGCCCAGTCGGGACTCGAACCAGTGACCTGCTTGCTGTGAGGTGACAGTTCTAACCAGTGAGCCACTGTGCCACCCATGGACAAAACTATTTACCTTATAAGAGAGGCTGACAGACATGGACATGCTACAGGTTGTGGAATGGCTGTTTGCAGTGTTTTGTCTAATCATTCTGCAATGTTTTAGTGATGTTTCTTATTAAATTATGTATAAAAATGGATGTTGTGATTACCAATACATGCAGGTACCATCAACTTTTTGAAATTGAAGTGTTATTTAATAGATGTTTTGATTGTTTGTGTATTGTTTCCATCTGCATTGTGATATATTTCTCTTCCGTTTAGAGATGTGTGAAAGTTAAGCTCTGTATTTGTTCAAACAGTAAAAAAGCTTATAAAAGTGAAGTCATTACAATAACAGTGTTGAATGCCATTAAACTGTTAAGGTAGATCTGCTGTCCAATGCAAAGTATGCAGAGGTGCAATTTTAAATATTTAAAAAAATATTTTGTATAATGAATTGAATAAATTTAAACAATTTGAATTGTCTGGATTGGTTTTATTTTTTATTTATTAATAAGTAACAATAATTCAATAATAAATAAAAAGAACCCTTAAATGGTTCTTAATAGAACCATCTAACTTGAATTCAAAGAACCATTTGGGGTTCTATTTAATGAACCCTTAAAATGGTTCTATATAGAACCTTTTTGGGGTTCCATATATGAAGCGCTTCATAGAACCGTTTTTGGTTCTATATTGAACCGTTTGTTTTAAGAGTGTAGAGTGTATATCAGTGTTAAACCTATGACTGGTGGAAAAACATATTCTGTAATTGTGTACATGGGTCTCCATTGGCCTCTTTTGGCTTTAATAAACTCATCCCTCAGGTTTTTCCAAACCTTTTAACAAAAACTTTCCTGCTTTTTCACTACTGTTGCAATTTCTAGCCAAGAATTATTGATCACCTGGTTATCTGATCACTGATCATAAAGATATGTTTACATTCGCATCTGTTTCAGACAAAATCTCTTCAAAGTGTTTCATATCCAACTCAAATCAGACGCGGCACCGCGAGCACGGTTCGCTCGAGTCTCAAAATATACCCTGCGCTCCGCCAGCCGAAATCATGTCACGCGCACCCAAAGTGAACATCCGCAAACTTCGCGATGACGTCATATTTGCCGCGCGCTCTCAAGCGAAAGCGTCGAGTATAAACTAGGCTTCGGTATTCTAGCTGATCAGCACAACAGTTCAGAACACACGAGATTTGTGGATTCCCTGCAGTTTAAAACTCACATGAAATCAAAACTAACACACTGATTTTGTAAGCTCACATAGTTTTAGAGGAGTCACACTACACTGGCGTCACGGTTCGGTTACGATTATCATGTCATTGATTCAGTTTAATTCGATATCTCGGTGCATTGACGATGCTTTCCATACATAATTATAGACTTTCTTCAATTTAATTATTTTTTTTAATAGATTTTTTTTTTATTTTAACATTTAATTTTTATTAATTTACATATTATTTGTATAATTTGACCTGCTGAAAGAAAACACTCTTTTAGACAAAACTACAATGAAAGCACAGAACAACATGAGCATTTATAGCAAATAAACTAGGTTTATTTCTACTCATTACTATGTATACAACTCATTTTGAAAAATCTTATAAAAAAAATAAATAAAATAAAATAAAATAAAATAAATAAATAATAATAATAATTTATTTATTTATTTATTTATTTATTTATTTATTTATTTATTTATTTATTTATTTATTTATATTATTTTCCCCCTTAAAATACTGTAGATGGTTTAGGTTCTACTCATTACTATGTATACAATTCATTTTGAAAAATCCTATAAAAAAATAATAAAAAAATAAAAATAAATAAAATAAATAAAATAAATAATAATAATATTTATTTATTTATTTATTTATTTATTTATTTATTTATTTATTTATTTATTTATTATTAATCCCCTTAAAATACTGTAGATG